>PVLA01000449.1:0-85662 GCA_004027455.1 Hydrochoerus hydrochaeris | reverse complement strand
TAACATTTTCTTAACCAATGCTCTATCCAGCAAGATCACCATGCCCTGGGACTGTGTCAGAATACAGGACCTCAGGCCCCTCTCTAACCTACTGATGCTGAATCTGCATCTCAGTAAGATCCTGACTATTTCTACTCTGCCTTAAAGTTTCAGAGGTAAAACCCTCAGCATCTACTTCCCCCTTATAGTCCATTCTCTGTAAAGCTGACTGGGTAGTAATTATTAATTTGTTAACCCACTGACTATTACCTCCCCCAGAAGAAGGATAGAAAAAGGGCATGGAGTTTGGTGTCCAATAAATACACACTGAATGAAGAAGTGAATTTTTCTCTCATCTAGGAAAAAGGTCAGGATGATACACAAGATCCACCATGTCTTCTCTTTACTGGCTGAAAATTCTCACTTGTTTTGTACTGATCTATAAGGTCAATGTATTTTGCTTGACAAACCAATATCCTTGTCTATACTGTTTATCCCTTCGTGTTAGGACCTGGTTCTATAAATAGATCCCTCTTCTGCTCACACACATAGCAACCCTCTCTTCTGCTGCCATCTTTACTGTGGAATTGCTCATAGTAATAAGCAGCAAAAGCCCATTACGATTTTGCTTTTCATGTTTCATCTCTCTTTTCTTCCTAAGAGAGTCCTGTACTTCCTAAGTGCATTTCTTTATTGTTTCTACATCTTTATTCATTTACTTCACAAGATTTTATTTCTGACCCCACAATTTGACTGGTAGGCAGTCTTAAATTCAAAATCAATTCAAAAAGGTACACCACACTCTTGGTTTTTGTCTCTTCATTTGCAAACATGGGGATAACAGAATCTACACCAGAGCAACAGATAACAAAAGCACCTGTCACAGGTTGGCATGTTGCAGTCGTGGTGGTTATCTCAGATTTTCCTTGGAGGAAAGTTGAGGTTCATTTTGAAACCATCAAATTTTATCTTACTAGGAATTTGACAACATAAAATACAGTGACTTCATTGTTATGAAGTAATCTGAACTATTGTATAGGAGTAATAACAAACTATGTATTCCACTACTGCATTATCAGATAGCAAAACTTAGAAACACTAGGGAATAAAAGTGTCCAGTGCCTATCTATGTAAGAAAGCATTCTGCAGCTGGGGCAATAATGTAAGAGACACTTAAGATACTGGTGAGTGAGAAAAAGGCAGAATTCACACATACACTCCTAGTCATGATTATGTAAATTTAAATACAATAGGATGAAAGAAATTCTGGAGATTATGAGTATTACCTTTGTTTTCCATTGCATTGGCTATGGTCGTCTTTCTTTGGATTAAAAAAAAATTCTGCCTTCAACTTTTAAAACTCCTGTCATTCATTTTGCATCTAGAATGTGTCTGTTGCCAGGAGTTTTTCCTCTGGTTTCTAATCATCATTCGTGGTAATGTCACTCACACCCTTGCCCACCCAGCTTGCTTCTCATTCTTGAACCTACATGCACTGCAGTGTATAATGCAGTCCACCCACACAGCCGGCCGTTGTGGTATGCACATACATCTTCTTTTACTTCACATTCCCATTTATTCATTTCCTGTTTATGGGATGTGTATTGTGCCCTAGACAGCCTGAAGGAAACTCAAGCTACCATCAAAATAAAAGAGGACCTCTTAATTCAAGCAGCTCTCATGTTCCTTTGTCTCAGTCATTTTTCCAGTTATCAAATGTCAGACTCACCTTCAAGTCCTTCTGTTTCATTCCTCCTGCCAGTAAATATTTGCTATACTCCCCATGTGAACTTCAGCCCAGAAATATCTTTCACATTTGTGACTTTCTTGTTCATGTCCACACTCAGTACCCTCCCATGATCTTGATTTTTTCCCCTTGGGTGATTCTATTACAGTATACAAAGTGATGCCTTTTGCAACATACTCTCACAGTTCTAATTACTATCACACTGAGCTACAAAATAAATCATCTGGATATAGAGTTTGCTGATAATCATTGCCTCTTCAAAAATACCATTGATAATTTCCTATTAAATACAAAAAACTTCCTTAACTTGACCTTCAAAGTTCTCTTTTAAGTGTTAAGCTGAACAGAATAACTGAATGAAATGTTCAGTTAGGCATTCAGAAAGCCATTTCATATGGTACAGTGGAATAGTATTTCCTACCTTCTCACCTTTTCCTGTTGAGAATTCCCTTCATCTGCCCTGTCTTCTAGAATACAAAGAAGATTCAGCCAATTCCCAGGCTTGCCCATTCCTTCTTCCATTGTTTGGCTAAAGGTGTTTGCTCTTCCATGCATTATTTCCCGTTAGTACAGCACCTCTATTCATCTCTAAATTCCGCATAAATAGCTTCCTCTGTAAGGTCCTTTCCTCACTACTAGTAATATTGCCCTGCGATGAGTCCTTCAAGGAATGAGTTCCTTGGGTACCAGTGAGCCTTGTGCTACTTCCTCATCCCACTCTGCTGCAGGCAACTCGACCCGGAAATACAGTTATGTCTTTTCCTTTACAAGCAGAGGCTCCTGTGCACCTTGGTGGAACAGCCAGTGACTTATCTGGGTTAGTCTTGAGTTGGAATGTGGCATTTTCACACTGTTCAAGACACTGTTCCCTACATATTTGTCTATTTTGGAAATTTGAACCTTCTCCTATTATTTCAATTTAAAAAAAATCTTTACAGGGTATGGCATTTGTTAGGCTATTTAATTCTAGAATTCTCTGACGGTCTTATACAGATCATAATGTTTGGCAACATGACTCCAGGATAACGTGACAGAAGGTACGTTATGAATTCATTCATTTTAAAACTTCTTAATTTATCTCTCATATTCCTTTAAAAACAAAGGTTTTGGGGGCCAAGGATTTAGCTCAGTGGCACAGTGCCTGCATGGCAAGTGTGAGGTCCTGAGTTCAATTCCTGGTACCAAAAATAAATAAATAAATAAATAAAATTTTAAAAAGGTTTTCAATACATATATAACCTATATATGTAATTAGGTATGTATGTATGTGGTAATTTACCAGAGTTTGAATATAATAATTATTAATTTTAAATATCCCTTCACATATGTAATCCATATATATATATATATATATATATATATATATATAGTTTTACAAGTACTAGATACTATTCTAAGCTTGCTGTAGTAGTGTAAGTAGCATTTGCATAAATTTAATATTGAGAAAATGACTCTATGCCCAAAATAATTCTGGAAAATACTGTAGTATTTTGTCATTTACATGAGGGCTTTGGAGTCAGCCTTGGCAGGAATCTCAGTGTACTCATCTTAAAATGGGGACCATGCCTACCTCCCAGGGTGACAGAGTGAGTTAAATCAGATAACATGAGCTAAGGGCATAGGACATTGTCAAGCAGATAATTAGGACAAAAACATTGCAGATTTATAACTAAAAAAAAAATTCACAACAAGATAGATTGGTGTTTTCTAATATGATTCTAGAAGCTTCTTTACAGGTTCTTTTAACTATATAAATGAATAGTGATCTAATGTAAATGCTTTGTTGATCATTATGGACTGGTAAGTATGACATTACTTTTAACATGAAGTAGTATTACAGAAAGAAGAGGAGACGGAGAGACAGAGACAGAGAGAGACGGAGAGACAGAGAGAGTCCTCCTCTCTGCCGCAGCAAAACCTTGGCTAAAGACATCAAAAGCATAAACAATGCCAGACTGGGAGTAGCATTTAGGAAGCAGCCCTAAGCAAAGCCTATGCTGCAGTTTGGCACTGTCCCCCAGATGAGGAAAGTGAAGGAACATTCCAGAAAATCTTTCCATCGTACTCTATATCTAGAAAAATCTTTTGCAACAAAACCTGGAGAAATGTACAAACATACCTCATTCACTTTTCCACCCCATCTTACTTATTTACTTATTATTAGCTAAAAACATATAATAAACATTTTGTTTAATTACAGAAAATGCTATTTTACAGTACAGCATATCATAAAAGGCAAAAACAAACAAAACAATGGGAGCAAATTCTAAAGAACGCATGTATCCATTAAGTGATTAAGAATTTACTGAGCTCCTCCTATAGCTCAACACTATGTACTAAAAGCATGAGTGAAAAACAATTAGTAAAAGAATTAATTAAAGTCCAAAAATGAATTAGAGACACAATGATAATGATACGTGACCCTCTCAGAGTTCAGCAGTCCAATTCTGTTTGGGTTTGGCTCCCTGGCAGAAGGTGTGGATAAGCTGGTTTTTACTGTACCCAGTCTGCCAGCGCACCACAGAGGGGTTTCAAAATGGTCCCACAAAATGTAGGCTCTCAGAGCCACGTGGGTAGGTCACGTGCTGCTTCTTCAACACCCAAATTGCAACACAGCCCATCCTTTTCTGCTGGCAACGTATTGCAGAAATTTTTTCCCCAGAAGTTAAATAATAACTTCATCTTTTTTCCAATTTGCACAAATATTTTAAAGCACAAAATTCATACAACAAGTTGCTAGATGAGTCTGAAGTTTAGGAAACAGACCACAAAACATATGCTGCATGAATTTACAAAAAAAGTAACAAATAGATCCCTTCACCAAATGTGAAATGCTTCATTTACATTGAGTGAAACCTGAAAAGAAGGGTGTCAAGTGTTTTACAGTAGCCAGAAGGAGCAGTATTGCTTGGGATTTCATGTATGATTCTACTGAATCATTTCTGAGAAAAATGCAATATAATTTCATCTTTCTCCAGGGCGAGCCTGTTAGAAGGTATTCAGTATCTGAAAAAATACCATTTCCTTCTTGAGACTCTACTGATTTATGCTAACAAATCCATCCTCCTTTTCAAAAATCTTGTGCGATATTGCCAACACTAGGTAAGACTGCAGACAGCGTCACCTGTCCCTCCCTCTCTGCCACAATAACTCCCCTTAGAAGCAGGGCTCTTTAGAAACGTTGGTGGAGTGAATAAATTAAGGTCCTCATTATTACATATTGCAGAGAAAATTAACCAAGGACAATGCATTAGTCCCCTTCAATTGCTACAATATTCCTACTCCCCAGGTGCAAGCTCAATGTATTTAGGGGTCAGTAGTTGAGCACTGACCGTTTTTAAGTATATGAAAATAACAAAGCTAAGTTGACTGTATGACATGTTTTGGATAGACTTGAGGGAAAATCCTACGTGATACCCAGAGAAGGTTGAAAAGGTGTTATTGATCTCCTTCTCAGTGAGGCAGAAAATGTCTTCCATTTTTTAAAAGACAAATTATACATAAAGGGATTTATTCACATGAACATATGTAGAAGTCCAAGATAATGTTAAAGAATTAAACAAAAGGTTATACCCATAACTACCCTCCCGAGTCAATATCCATCTTGAAACTGAATTTCAAAATTAATATTTTTTCATGCAAGGCATGAGGCCCAGGATCAATGGATTCAACTGCTTCTGTGCCAAAGACGAAGAATTCGTTTCTAAGCTGGGAATTCCAAATAAAGCTTTTGTAAGTAAAATCAGTTCTTTTAAGAACTGACATCTCAGCCTTTAGGTATATCCATTGCTGAAGAAAAAACCATCAGGGAAGAAGTTGCAATGTTTTATTTGCAAAACCCAACAATACTGAGTCATCCCTGGGCTTCATCTCTACTGCTTGATCATTCTGTCCGGAAATGGCAAGCCATTTCATTTATCCATGAAAAAAAAATCACTTACCAATAAGAAACCTCTAGATAAAAATCATTACCTGAAAGATTTCTCTTAAGTTCAAATTTATACATTTTAATGTAGATAAGAATTTTGGACTTAAAAAATATTACAATAAGTACAATTTGAAAATAAGCCAGACATCTAAATATTCATTAATGACTTTCAATATGGGTAAAGGATATAATTTTTCAGGAAATTTCTAATCAAAACAGCCTTGCATATTGCTTTTATCTGCATAGGATATTGCATATGCTACAGACAATGATCAATGTAGGCTTATGGATAAAAGACCAACAATAAAGAGATTAACTGAAATAAAAACATTGCAATTCTTCCCTGATTTTCTCTCACTTAGACAGCTAAACAAAGCAAGCAGTACCTTTTAAATTTTCTGAATGAGTAGTTTCCAATCAATGCTTCCTCAGAGATAAGCCGAAGAATCTACCAAAACAAAAGACAAAAAAGAAAACATATATACAGATTTGTTAACTAAATATCAAAAGTTGCAACTCACCAGTAAGCAAACGCATTCCTTATATCCAGACAATAAATCTATGCCTTGCTATCTGTAGCATAAGAAACGCAGTGCTTGAATTCTTAGGCTCCATAATGAATTTTAAAGCATCTCCCTCTGAGAGCACATAAAGCAGATCCTTTGAAAACTGGACTAGGAATAAAGCAAAATGAAAACGCAAAGCCCCAGACCGTTACCAGCGCAGACGCAGCAGTCCTCCCTGTCCAGCCTGAGAGCCGCCCAAGGCCCCTCCAGCAGCCTGGTCTGCAGGCTGGCTCTCCGGCTTGCTAGCTCCAGACAGATGCAGTCTGCAAGCCACCAGCTCCTGCCTGTGTGTGCGTCGGGAAAGGGAGGCTGCAAATTAGAAGAAGTCCCCGCAGTGGCGAAAAGGGAAATAAGGCGAGTGGGAGAGGGAGAGAGAGCTCACTACCCTCAGAATTTTCGAGAATGATGACAAGCCACTCTGCTACGCCATCATTCACTGACGATAGGACGCAGCCCTGGCTTCCGATCTACTGATTTGCCATAGGGGCTCCTTGGTACCAAATGCCTGACAGGCATTTTAATTGCCTCCATCCAAGTGTGTCCCCAGGCGTGGAGTCTATAGGCCTATGAATGTCATCATCTGGTCTCCTTTGTGTTAATGCCAGGCACGCGCGCACACACACACTCACACACACACTCACACACAGAGTGCTCCAATATAGACAATCTTCAGGCATATAAGATTACGAACAAGTTAAGCTACACAAACTGAACATGGATAAATGATTGTTTTAGGGAATTGTTACTATTTGCCTGAAGGACACCAGAGTCTTTAGGTTTTGTCACTGGCAGGCAACAATGTGATTTTAAAAACTGTTGCAGATCGTTTATTCGCATTTGAGATATAAAATGCTTATTTGTATTCCAAATACAAATGAGAAATGCACACCTTAATGTACATTTTCCTGTAGAAAATTCCATCCCCTTTTATCTACGCTAAGTACGTACTTGGAAATATTTTCTTTACCTGGGAGTAAGGGCACAACAACATAACACATAAAACAAAACAAAAACAAGCTTAGGACACTAAGGGTTGACGGGTATTCCAGGGGGCAACCCATTTTATTCTGTTTCCATACAGAAGCAAAAGAAAGTGGCAACCAGCCTGAGTGGTGGGACTTAGTATCTCCCTAAGGACCGAGGCAGAGAATTGAATCTTTGGCATAATCAGCATCCCTTTCACGTCTGTAACTGAAATTAACAGTTGCATATCCCTGTTTTACAATGCCCCTTCTGTAGGGAGGTTAAGTGTAGAATAATTCCCTGCGTGTATTTCTGGAGAAAAGGGAAGAAGAGAAATGTTAAAAAATAAATTTTTATGGCATTGTTAGTGCCCTGTACCAGTGAAGGGAGTAAAATTCGATGTGCACCAAAAGGGCCAGCTGTGCGAGGAGAGTATCGCCATGGTTACCGGAAACAGAAAGTAAGAAGAAAATAAAGTGACCAGAAAACAGAGGGAAGGAGAAGAAAGCAGAAGAAATTTAGAGACAGTGATATGCTTCGTTCTTTTCTTTCTGGAAAGAACTGTCTCTGTCAGTCTTATGTTATATTTTGAATTTGTTAAACTGAATTTCAGGTCAGCAGCTAATTGTGCTTTCATAAATATTCCAATTTGGGTTTTTTGGAGGGGTCTGAGGTCAATCCTGCTTCTCCTTGCTGTATAGACACTGGATTCAATGCCGCTCACTCAGCTTGTTCCACGCCCTTTGTTTCTCAGCAGAGAAAACTGAGGTCCAGGGAATGTGAACATCACGAATCAGGTCTGGCTCCCTGACTGTCCCCTGCCGACCTCTCCAACCAAGGGACTCCTGTCTCTTCTCTCTCATGCTCCTTGCAGACAAAACAGATTCCAGACACATCCTTTGTCTTTTACTTGTAAACCTTTCATTTGCTAAAGTAGTAATCTTCCTCTTTAAAGCACACTGCAATCATCCTGCGAACCAGCTTAGCTTCCTATGGTGCTGGACTGTACTTGAGGTCTGCAAAATCCGGGGTAATTATGTCAACGGCTTTTCTTTCATTTCCAGTGTGGCAATCGGATAAATCGAGCGTGATTGCCCTTCTGTAGACCTATCTGGTGGAGCCTGGACTTAATCGTCATATGGGAGGTGCTCCATCAACACTGGTATCATTTTTCTATGCAGGAATGAAATTGGACAATCATATTGAACAACTCTTCCCAAGATTCTTCTAGACACAGACATTGAAGCTGAAAAGCTGAAAGCCCAGGTAAAATTGGGGGTGGGGTGGGTTGGGATGGGGTGGAGAGAGAGAGAGAGACAGAGAGACAGAGAGACAGAGACAGAGAGACAAAGAGACAGAGATTGAGAAATTCAAAAACAACCACTGGGGGGGCGCAATATTTACTAGCATTATTTGAACCACTCCATAAAAGTAGTGGCTACTGTTTTCACCTCAGTTTTCTACTGCTTTTACTTTCTTTCAGGCTCCGAGGCCTGAGTCAATCTTAAAGCATATAATTAGAGTTCACAAGATCCTGGGTTCAACCCCCAGCACCAAAACAAAGATAAATTTAAAAAAGAAAAAAAGCTTCTCCTTTCCCCCCAATATTCAGTTCCTGACATTGATTTTATGTTAATCCATCTGCAGGTAGAGTCATGTTTTTAATAAGTTTTCCCATAATACACTGGCTGTTGCCATCACCATCTTCTTTCTGCACCTCAGCTAAAAGATGAAAAAAATCACACTAAACATGCACAATTGCCACTGGCAATACTTGTAAGAGATTTCATGATTTAGTGAATGCTATAAATAGATTAGGATTCAATCCCCTAAAATGTGTCCCTTAAAATATGGTCGCCATAAATAGCTATTTTTCTTCAGTGATTCTGGACAGTAAGTTGACTTCTCACAGCGAATGTTTCATTTTCATCTATCTCCTGTTCACTTGTGAACACAGAAAGTGACACATAACATTCACTTCTGAAAGCCATTCAGTCCCGAGGGGCACCTGGCTCAGTACATGCGAATGAACTGGTATAGTCTCCTTTTAAAAATCTGTTTCCAATACAAAAGTAAGCACTGCATAATCCTGGCCCTCAAGTACGTCTTAGTCTAAAAATAAAAGATGACAAATAATTCACAGCTAATCCAGAGCTTCTGTGACCGAGTTTTCCTGTCTAGGCGCCGTCTCTGTGCTGCCTGCCCAGTTCAGATCCGGCTTCGCGTCCCTCTGCAGTGTCAGGGAGCCGATTGTGACGGGATGGACCGCGCGCCTTAGGGACCCAGCCAGCTCCGAGCGGGAACAAGGGGAGCATCGTTCCTGTCCGGGGAACCCCAAGGCCAGGAGAAGGAGCACAGGAGTAACAAGAAAGGCATCTTAGCCCTTCCCTCCTGGGGGCACTGGCCCTGCAGCCAGGGCCTCCTTGAAGCTGTCCTTTACACAGCCCATCCCTTCCTGCTCCATCTTCCCCTCCCCTCCCCTCCCCTCCCCTCCCCTTCCCTTCCCTTCTTCTTTCTTTTCTTTTCTTTTCTTTTCTTTTCTTTTCTTTTCTTTTTTTCTTTCTTCTTCTTCTTCTTCTTTTTTTTTTTTTTTGTATTTTTGAGCAAGATTTCACTGTATGGTTCAGTCTGGCCTTCAATTCACTTCATAGCCCAGGCTGGGCTCAAAGTCATGGCATTCCTCCTGCCTCAGCCTCCCGAGGACTGGGATTACAGGCGTGCACCACTGCATCCAGCTTCATTTTTCCTTTTTTCCACAGCACTTATCACACCATAAATGATCTTTTTAATTGCCTACTCTGTACTACTTCCTTCTTTATTTAAAATTGGAATTATTCTCCTACTTTCTTTACAATCTGCCAAGCACCTACCATGGAGTTTCAGCTCCTGAATACTGAGGAAGAGCTTGCTGGCCTGCTGGTGGAGTCAAATATGCTAACTTGTAATTTTAGATATTAAAAATAGAATTAGAATAATCAATTAATGCTGCATGAGAGTAGAAATACTTTGGAATTGCTTTCTTAAAATTTGATTATTACTACTGTAATATATACTTGAAAATTAATAGAAATAATTACACTTTAATTTACTATACTTGAGTTTGAGCTATTGTAATATAACAAGAGATATAAGTGCTTTACAAAATTAGTACATACCCAAATTCACTAAACCTCGTTTTGCCTTACTTAACACAGATATTTCTTCCTCCAACAGTCAGTCTACAAAAGAATACTGAAGTGTTAAAAAAGAAAGGAAGACAGAAAGTCATAATTAGCAGTCTTAATTACATGAAATGCTGGAATTCTATTACTTTTTAACCTATGAAATGGTAATTGCATAAAGTTCAACCTAATACGTACATAGTAGCTATAAAAGACTGGAGAGTTGAGTAGAGCAAGTTTCACAAAACAACCCCTCTAGTGGTCATGGCACATAGACAGCTTTGCCACGTTAGGGCCTAACACTGGGGCTTGCTCACTGGGCAAATGCTCCGCTACGTACTGAGCTACACCTCCAGCCCGATGGTAGCATCACTCGCAAGAACTGAGACAGGTAGTAAACCATTCTTGATGAATGGATTCCACATGACGGAGTAATACTCCAATACTCCAGTCTAAAAAAAGGAGACCTTATCCCATGCCCCAAGGTGGACAAACCTGGGGGGCATTATGTTTGTTGCAACAGGCACAAAAAGAAAAATATTGCTTGATCTTACTTATATGGGGATCTTTAAAAACTGAAATATACAGAGATTTTAAAGAAAGTATCACTGCTGACAGAGTGGGGGTGGGAAGGTGCATGGGGTGAGGCAGGAAGAGTAGAAGGTCAGAGGATACAAACTATCAAAGACCCAGGAGGAACAAGTCCGGAGGCTTCATGTGCAACATGAAAGCTACAGTAGTAAAGTTATACTGAGCCAAAATCACATTGCAGCCCGTAGCTGTGCACATTATGATTTGGGGTGCAAAAATAATATTAATTGCAGTTATGGTAAACCTGCATAACAGAAAATTCTTCGGCAATGAAAAAACAACGTTTAGATCCATGTGCCATGTGAATGAATCTCAAAGATGTTACAGTAAGTGAAAAGAAGGCTCTTATGAAAGGCCATGTACTGGGCAATGCCATTCATAGGACTAACCCAGTCAAGATGGGAGAGACACGAAGTGCGCAGTGGCTGCAGGGGCTGAGCAGGAAACAATGCAGAGGGTCTGGGGTGTCTTTAGTGGGTCTGGGGTTCTTTTGGGGGGGATGATAATAGCGGTCCAAAATTATATAATAATGAGTGTTGCTCAACTATGACTGTACTAAGATTCATTGACTTGTACACTTTAAAAGGGTGAATTTCTTGCCTTGTGAATACACATCAACCCATGGAATTCCACAGTCCCTAATTAAAATATGACCTGTTCAAACTCAGTCTACAGTGCCTTCTAGAGAATCACAAGTTATTAAAGGCATAGTTCCAAAAGCTGTTGATTTTTCTTGAAGGCCATGAGGCTTTTTGACTTGAGGATCAGAAAATGAATGCTAAAAAAAGGTTTCTTACAGTAGTAGGTCTCTAGATCTCAATTAAAATATCATTTTTTAAAGTAGCAAAAGGGATCACGATGGTAACATTAATGAAAGACACACGCTATAAAGGTGTCTGCGATGAAGGTCTGGTTGGGAGTTAGAAGGAAATTACTAACCACAGAACAGATAAATTCATGTAACCTCTCACACAGTTTTCTCAACAATCACCATCAATGAAGTTTAGCTACCAATTATAAAAAGTGAAATAATCAAAACATTGAGAAACTTGTGTAAAGGATTCTGGCAGCTGATGACAGACAAATTCATTACTGAAGTTTAAAAATTTTACCCCTAAAGTAGAATCCTGAATCACTCACCTCCTGCCCCGAGTTCAATATCTTTGATTGGAGGCAGACTACATTAATTCTTAATAACTTATTGGGAATTCAACCTTTAGTTTATTTTTACTAGAATCATGCCATTAAGCATAATTATTTACTTATTTAAAGTTGGAAAGCATATTGATAACACCCAGGCTCCAAATCCTTTATTTTAACCTCCTCTTACACGTATAGTCCAGTAGCAAATACATTAAACCAAAATATCCAGTGTCTCTACTGAACTTAGGTGAAGAACAAATCAGAAATAAAGTGTGTTTACAAAGACGCAAAGAACAAGCTGACATATGGATCATTCATCAGTAGTTATCGGACATCTTTACTAGGATTTTGATTAGATCTGGCTTTCAATGGGAAAGATGACTTTCAGAACATTCACAAGTCACTGGAAATTTTTGCATAGTAGTTTTAAAAATAATATGCATGCTTTTCTTTATGTCCACAGTGCTTTTGTTTCACTTACCAAAGACAAACCAACAGGACGATGGAAATGGAGAGAAAGGTGAGGGTTTTCTCGTCAGCTCTCCAAGTTCGACTGTCGTGTAGTAAAAGAGCTGGCTTAAAAGCTGATTAAGTGGTTGAACCTGAAATTCTATTCTTCTCACATACTCTCCCTAAAATAAGCTGAACTAAACTTTTCAGAAAGTCCTTTTTAAATAAATCACATGAACTGTAATAATGAGAAATAATTGTTACTTCCATCAAGTCATCATTTCATTATACTTTAAAAACTATGTTGGGAATAAAATGCTCTTAGTGGATTGAAAAGAAAACTGTAATTGTAGACCAAGTGGAACTTTTGCATTGCTGGTGGGAGTGTAAGTTAATGCAACCACTTGGAATACTGGCTACATCTAGTAAAGCTAAGTGTGTGTCTACCCATCCAGCAGTTCCATTTCTGGGCAGATACGCAAGAGGAATGAGTACATATGATAACCTAAACACACTTACAAACATGTCCTTAGTGGCCTTACTCCTAATAGCATAGCTCTGCAAACCCAAGTTAACAGAATGGATTGTTATATATTCCAGTGAAGGATTACTGCAAACACACACAAATGGAAAAATTACTATGACTTGCCACTACATAAATGAATCTTGCAGGCATAATCATGCGTGAAAGAAGCTGGATACAAAAGAGGAAGTACTGTATGATTCCACTTGCATGAAGCTCAAGAACAAATCAAACTAATACTTAAAAGTCAAAATATCATCGACCTCTGCGGTGAGCAGGGTGACGGTGGGATGTACTGGCCAGAATGCTAAGGTCTGCCGCCCTGGGTAGCAGTGGCACAGGGTGAAGGAGAAGGAATAAACATACGTGCCCTCTTCTGGGCCACACTCAGCAGTTACAACCACAATAGATAAGTTGGCTTATTGTAAACTCTGCTTACAATACATTTTGGACGCTGTTGGGATTATTATGCAAAACAGTTCTGCTGTCACCAGATATTCTGCAAATTTGTCATGTAACTCTGACTTCATCAATGAAATCCATATGATGACTATGCATATATTAAATAAATAGTTGTGAGGGTACAATTTCTCGAGGAGGGAGAATGCATTTTACATAGGTCTTACGAAGGAAATGGTAACTGTGAGTAAAAATAAAAACAAATAAAATGTGTATTTTATTCAACTAGTAAAAATACTTGTAGCAATTTTTATTGAATTGCACTGTCAGGACAAACTGATGGGCAATGAAGATGTTTATTTGTCTTTTGTGGTAGGGAGTGAGGTGGGGGCTTGCTAAGTCATTCAGGCTGGTCTTGAACTCACTGTGTAGCCCAGGCTGGTTTCAAATTGAGAGCTTCCTACCTCAGCCTCCTAAGTGCTAGGACTGCAGGCCTATGCAGCCACACCTGACTAAAATGTTATCAATTCATTCCTTTACAAAAATCCCTTGCCATCAATGCCCCCCGTACTTACTAGTTTATTTCGGGATTCATCTTCCTTTCCAATCCAAGCTTGTACTTCCTCCCTGGTCTATTTAAAGTTCTGAATCTTTCAAGATGGGTTTCAAAACTTTCACAGCACATAATGCCACCCAAGCTCTTTCCTTTCCCAGACTCATACATACATTAAAAAAAGTACTGTAACAGATATTATATGTGGCCTTGGGATGATTTTCAATGATTTATATTCATTTGTTTAGTCTACTTTTGACCAGTTTAATAGATATAATTCTGATACAGTGTATGTAGCAAAGTATCTATAATGTGCCAACTTCTCTGAGTACATTATTTTCTTCAACAATTCTGAGAGTTATATACCTGTACACTATAATTGAGGAAATAGGCCCAATCAGGTTTACTAAGGTGGTCAAGGACACATAACTGATAAGGAGTAAAGAAATTTAATCCCTGGCATTCTGAGACAGTTAGTTTGCAACTCAGCCTAACATGAGATATCAGAGAAGGAAGAGACAAACATAAAACTAAGAATTTTCCATTTATACTTATAAGGTATCAGAAGAGGAAGAGAAAAATTAAACACAGAATTAAGAATTTTTCATTTTAAAACAGACTACATATTATAGGTATATATAGGCTGTGCATAAAAGATCGGGCTAGAAATATCAATATTTTTGACTTTCAAGAATAAATTCAGATTTAAACAGTATACCTGTGAACACAGCATTCCCGCAGCTGAGGAAGACAGAATATTTTTATTTTCAATATTTCTAGTCTAATCGTGACAGAAAATAGACATGAGTAAGAAGCAAGCCCACCTCTTTTAAAGAACACCATTGCTTGATAACCTGGACTTAAGTTTGTTTTTAAACATCTCATTCAAATTAATCTATATTTTTGAAATATAGAAAATAATGTCTTAATAATCACTGCCCTCATTTCACTATGTCGAGTTAAAAATCATCAGATAACAGGAATCTTAAATCTCACATCAGAAAACACTGTATCAATATTACGCTACGTAATCCATGTATTGTATAACTTAACATTTTTATCATTAGATTTGAGGCATGGAGTACTATCCTTCCAAATAACTCCGATCTCTCCATCAAGTTTTCCATCCAATATTACCAGCGCCATAAGGATTCATTTGACCTTAATAATGCAGAGTGTAATTTGCACTCCCGATTTCCTTTGTCCTTTGGTGCTTAACATTTTTCACTATCATACATGCAATTTATTCGTTTTGCTTATGACTTAGTTTCTACCTCTCTTCTTGAAAACTTCAGGGAGACAAATCCTTTTCCTGGTTTGTTTCATGATAAGATGCACAGAACTGGGTCTGATCTATCACTGATATACAATAAACATTCAATAAAATGATGGAAATTTTTAAAAAGTCATATAAAAAGCATGGCTTTCCCTCCAAATCATCTTAAATCTGAGCTCGGTTCAGAATTCACAAGACAGAACACGTGAAAATAAGCATTTCTTTTCATTTCAGTCTTGGATAATAATTTAAAAATACAAAGTTTCAGGCTTTCCATCTTTGGCACAGTTACGGCGACTTTACATTTCTTGCTTCAGGTCTTTGAAGATATTTATTTATTTTTATAAAAAATTGTCTAGCAATTTTTCTTATCTGCTTGTGAATCCTTAGTCATAACTTGCAAATTTATTTCTGTTTTCACAGTTACCTACATGTTGATATGAACTGGTTTCCTTCACTACTGGAGACACGGCCAGTGTAGAGGCAAACCGTATGTGAAAGAAAAACAGGAGAATCATCAAGGCAAACTAATGTAGACAATTTTTTACTGGACAAAATTTTCATTTAGTAGTCGGTCAAGTGCAGCCTTCTTCATGAATGGGGCCGTCACAGTGCAACGCAAGACGGAGTGATGGAACACACTCAAATTGATGGAACAAAACCAAATGCTACACAGCATGGCACTGGCTCTACATTCCTGATTGCCTATTGCAAACTGCTAAGCAGAGGTATTTCATTGCTTCCTAAGCTTTGAAGATGAATTTCCCTCCACATTCTTAAATTTTGTTATTCCTTCAGTTTCCGGCAACAGAGAAAGGTAGAGTGAGCCGTCACGTGGTACTGCAGAGGTCAGCGAGCCTTGTGTCACAGAAAGAAGGGGTCTTTAACTTTCCCACTCCTGGGTGACTCTGAGGCTTCCTTTCAGAGTTCCACAGAGTTTTCTTCGATGTCTAGTATTCCTGCTTCAAACCAAAAGATACCTGTTGTGAAGGTTTAGTCAGTGCCGTACCACACTTAGCAGGCTTTCTGAAAATGCAGATACTAATTTATTCCACTAGAAGCTGCAATCTGCATTCCAAAAATGTAAGAAGCTCATACTTCTCACCGTTCAAGAGGTAAGGTACTAAGGTAATGGCTATTATGAATTGCATAGCTAGTTTTGTTTTTTGTGGACCTAGAAACAAAAGCTAGGGCCTGCAGCACCAGTTGTCCCCTTTGTTGGTACCATTTTGTTTTTGAGCCAGCCTTCCGAGTAGCCCAGGGTGGCCTAGAATGCAATCCTTTTCTTTAGTCTCCAGAGAACCAAGGGTACAGACAAGTACCCACCATACCTGGCTACATACATAATTTGCTGGTTCCAATCTTTTCTCCAGTCTTACCTTGTTTCAGGCTTCCACTAGAGATCAAGAGAGAATTAATGGCTACACAAGTAGTTGTTGATATTTTGAATAAAACCGAACTACAACAGCCTCCAAAGACATTCAGTGGTACATCTAAATGTGTACTAATGACCCAAATTTATTAAAATCAAAGTAAGAAGGAAAGTATCAAATTCCTCATGTGAGAAGACAGAGAAACTTTGAGGACACCTGGGGTTACTCTCTATTACGGTATCACGTTTCACTGAAAGTTACAAAGAATTTCAGGTTTAAAAAAAACCCTATAGACTTTCAAATTAAAAAAAAAATCACCTATGATCAATGTCTATATTTGAATGTTCTCTCTCAATAGTATCATTAAATTGTTTAGAAAGACTCATTATGTGAATTTACATTTTATTTATGCCTTATGGCTTTATGGCTTTATTTATTTATTGCTTTATAGCTTCTTTCATCTTGCTTGTAATAGCAAAACATGTACCTGAAGCAATAATATGTTTTATTTACTACTTTTAAAAACCTCAAATGTTTTCCTAGGTATTATCATCTACTTTGAATTACATTTAACATAAAGTACAGAACTAATGTAAACAGCTGGGCTAACGAATTTGTTTGAGAAACTTGTCTGTGCCCAGGGCCACTCCCACTTTTTTCTTAAATTGTCCTATTCTTACACTTGGTTTGTTTCCACTATCTTTGCTTTCCTACTCCTTTCCCATTCTTTCCTCTTTTTGCACCAACATTGTGAGGAGCAGGTGCAAAGAAACCAGGCAAGTCCTAAAGAGATCATTCAGACGAGCTTTCTTCTCCACGGGTCATTGGCTGCATGTGAGCGGAGCACCAAATTCAAAAGTTTTACATCATTTTCTTTTTCTCTAATAACTGATAGTTATTTTCACATTAATTTGATTTGTGGAGGCTAATAGAAAAAAATGGAATGAGAAGTCAGTAGAAAAGCGGTCACCACGCACAGCACTTTAGCACTGTACCTATTCATTTTTAATGTAATAGAGTTAAAAAGTAAGGACAAGCAAATGCCCCAGCACATGGATATTTTCTACTGCAACACATGGGAGCACATCTGTGACATATTAGAAAAAAGCCAGCGAGGACTCAGTGGCAGGTTTTTCCAGAGGGCAAGGGCTTCTCATAATCTTTTTATAATTTCTTATTATAGTCTTGGGTCGCTGAATCAAGTATATGATTGGCTGATTGGCTGATTGGCTGTTATGAGAAGGGGGCCTGGAGCTTGCATTAAGAAATTCACAAAGAATGCAGTCAGGGAAATGCTGGAGACATTGACAACCATGACACTCAGTTCAAAGCCAAGTGTGATGAAAGACAAATTTACTTTATGACAGAGAAAAGCAAGAAGGGGGGTGGGTTATGAGGATGCTAAAACAACACAGAAAACACCAGACACAACATCTGAGAAAAGGAAGTCAATAAATCGGATGGTGTATTTGGAGAGTTGCGATGCACAGAAGGCAATGCAAAAATAAGGGAGATTCTAGAGATGCATTGGAGACTCAAGAGCTTTGGAAGCCAGCAGAGTTTCAGTCCACACCCCTGAGCCTGTCTGGCAGGTGAAGCATCCTGAGGCCCTTGAAAGCTCTTACTGAGTGACTGGCATTACTGAGTACCCAGCTGCCTCTGAATGTGAGGGGTTTTAAACAGGGACACTGTTCCAAGGAAACCTTGAGTTTCTCATGCGCTCCATGACAGCCTTGCACGCCATGCACAGCATCAACATCCACCACCTGCAGACATCAGCCCGGCTCCCAGGTGTGCTGGATACCATCAGTGCTTGACAGCGAATATCTTAATCTGGACACTGACCCTGTTCCCAGGACTCATAGGTATTGATGATGTGCAAATGAGTTTGGTTCAGTCTCATCAATAGCGAAAGTAAATCCATCCTTTCCCTAGGATTATCTTAGAAGGTCACCCTCAATATGCCCATGGTGTTGATGTGCCGTCAGCAGGTGCTGAATAAAAGACAGACAAAAAGTATGTCACCACTATCGCTAGGCTGGATATATTCTTTATGTTAAATGCTCCGTTGCTTATATAAAAATATCTTTGCTTAGAATAATTTTCTTTTCAGATGTCTGTGCACCAGACAAGAGATTCAAAGATGATAGCATTTGGATCCAGAGACTCTGATACTAACATTGCACACAGAGAACAAGAAAAAAATCTTTCATTTGACTTTTGAGTTGAGTGCATATTTTATTGCAAAATGGTGTCTTCTGACAAGAAACACGTTTTGCAGTAGTGAGTATGAACTTGTGATTTTCTATGATCCATCCTAATAAAGTCTGTTTGTTAAAAAAAGAACTGATGGCCCCAGAGAGAAAGATCACACAATTATATGTCAAATGTGAGAAAAAGAGAAGCAACTTTGGATGGTCTGCCTGATTTTTAAAAAAATTATAAACCATAGCTAGAAAGAGCTAATTAGAAGCAAGCCAGACATAACTCATTGCATATTACTTAAAGACATTTTCCACTGACTTCGTTACTCCTCCCCCTGTGTGTTTTACAGTCAGTGGGAAACACCATCAATGAAAGTGTGTAAAGTTCAGATTTAAACACAGATTCGGCAGTAAGCGTATTCGTGAGGATGGATCTCAAGTGAATGGGCTAAGCAGAGGGACAGCAGGAAGGGCCTAACTCGATGTGGCAGAGCTGAACGCAGCCGGGATGCTCACGGCAGGGGCCAGGGCAAGTCCAGTGTGGCAGGCAGAGTTCCAGTGTTCCACGCGTTCTCCAGGAACTCTGGACCCAGGGCGCAGAGGACCATGCTGGAAGGCACAAACAGAATGGCATCTCTACCAAGGACAGAGGGACGGCTACAGTGAGGCCACGTGGGAAGAGGGAGGGAGAGTTTGGCGGTAGATGGAAACTTGCTGCTGTAACGTGAAGCAAGAAAAAGGACTTCCCCCGTCTGTGGAGCACAGACCGCAAGCACGAGTATTAGGGGAGCTCTGTTCTTTGAGCCCATAGAAAGGCTGGGAAGTCAGAAACTGCCGTGGCTCCCCAACACAATCCACTGGGCAAAGGCTGTGACACCGGAGACCACAGCTGTGGCTCAGGTGTACTTTTCCAGCCCACAGAGCTGTGCTAAATGCAGCTTCTGTGCCTCACCTCTGTGTGCTTCAACTCAGAAGTGCAGAGGTGACCAGTGCGACTGCTTTGCAGATTTAACCAGCCCAGGTGATTGAGGTGCCATCAGTTCCTGGAACATAGTTTACAAAACAGGGATTAATCTTTTCTTTGCCAACCGGAAAGGCATTTGCCTCTTGTGCCAGCGAAATCAACAGGGGTCTCAAAATGTGGTGTGAAAGGTCAGATTACATGAGAATATACTTGTGCAAAGAGTGAAATACAGTAATTTACATCAGAGCAAAATATAATGAATTACATCAATACATAACCTAAGGTTATATTAAAATTAGAAATTCATTTTTAAAGAACATGACATTTCATAATTTCCCCATATTTTCCATTCATTCTGCTTTTTTATTACCTCATTGTTATCAGATGCAATCAGTAATAAAAGGTAAAATCTAGAAAAAAATGCTCTAATCAAAGACATTTTACGATTACCTGACCTTCTCTTCACACTACTGAGAGAAATGAATATATAAAGAATTCCAAGATTGTATTTATGACATACACTTTAAGCAGAACCTAGGAATATTGCTCATAAAATTATAAGGTTGTTTTCACCATTTTTGTCATATTTCTGTCACTTAATGCAAGTTTTGTGCTTGTTGCTTGTGAATGCAGAGTCACATGCCAGTGTATAAGTACCTTTGTGATTTATGTTGCAGGTGAAAGGGGAAATGACATTTCACTCTTTTAAATTACAAAATGCCAAGTAGTGTTAAGTAGAGTCTTGAGCACTAAGACCAATTCCAAAACCTAATATTACGAAACACCTGTGTATTCACATTTGTTTTGCAGTTAAAGCATTTTTTCTACAAGACATCTCTTGTCAAGACTACTGAGTAAAATTATTTTAGATGTTTTGAAATAGTTTTTATTAGGAAAATTCATTTCAGTTTTGTTAATTTTGGGCACACCTGCTCATTCTTCATGGCTCTGAAATGTAAGGAATTCCTTAGTTTTCTTAAGTGTCTATTCCATGGTACCTTGCAGTGTGATGTTTGTTTGTACAGTGGTCTGTCTAATCTACTAGAGTAAGTCACTTAAGGGAGTATCACGTATTCCTGGATCTCTAGCATCTAGAAGAGGGCCTGGCCACAGAAGATCCCAAAGTCTTGAGTTAGTTAATCTGCCTAATGCTGAGAACTGCACAAATCTTAAAAATATCATACCTTTCGGGAGGGAAGTTAAACAAATAACAAAACTAAAATTGAAAAATACATTTTGAATACTCGGTAGCGTCTGATCCATCTGTTAATTGGGTTATTTTTAAACTTTCAAAAATTAACAAGAGGTGTTAATGGTTTATTAACATCTCTACTTAGACCTACGTATGAATTAACTCTATGAACTCGCGGAATGCTTAGTACTTGCTTATACAATATTATATTGCAGAGGTCAGGTTAATTTCCCCCAGGGCAAACTGCCAGTAAATTGAAGAACGTTGTGACCTAGACCACGAGACCTGAGCGTCTCTAGGAGTCCAGGTTTTTCTGCATGTACATTGAATCTCTGTGGGAACAGTCCTCTGTTCATTGTTGGCAAAAGAGAAATTCCAGAAACAGCTCAACAGGGCTCTGCCCAGCTCCGACACCTTCCCTGCCCGAGCCAGCATGCCAGCACACATTCCAGCTTTTGACACCCCCTCATCCGAATCTCACCAGAAACCAAAACACAGGCAAGGAAGGCACATTCAGACATACATTAGACAGTCACAAGCTCTTTGTTCTTTCCCACTGGCTTGTCTGGCTCCCTATTAAAAGAAAGCCTGTAAACCCCGAGGCTGTGTGTGCATTGTTCTTACTCCAGCCTCATCGCTACTTTGCCTCCCAAGGGCAAAAGAAATGGTCTTGGCACAGTTAAAAGAAAAGAATTTCTGTTTCCTGGACACCTGGGCTGCTCTGCTTTTTCTCCCCTACAATTAATAAGATTCTAAGTAACATCTGTTTGTCCCTTTCTGTCCCTGGCCCAACATATTATAATCTATGGCCATGGGGAGTAAGGTTTAATTAGAGAGATTAGTAGTGTCTCAGCACAAGCAGGAAAACCTGGAAATTAAAACAAATGTTATTTATAGCATACATTAAAAATGAAATAGAAAACAGGTATGTTTTTTATTTGTACTAAAGTCACACTAAGCAAAACCCACAAAAAACCATTTGCTCATGAGGAACCCAAAAGTGTCCAGAGGTCAGGGCAGAGCAGGTGCTTTGGGATCCACCCAAGGCGTTGGAAGAGCCTGATCTCTGGGTGGATCGATTGGGAGGTGCCGCGTTGGGGCCTGAATTGATTCCTCGTCTTTGCTCTCTGGCTCTGTTCCTCAGTTCAGCTTCCAAAACTGAGCCATGAGCTAAGCAGCTTTGCTCCCTCAGACATCGTGATGTCTTTGCTTCGGAACCAACAGACCAAGGACTAAAGCCCCTGCATGACTCAAGGAAAGAGCTTTAGGTATGAGGTGCTGGGTCCAGCAAGGGGAAAGTTCACTATTGCAGTGTCATGACAAAAATCTCTTACATTTGATACAGGTGCTATATCCACTAAGGAAAATAACAGAAGTGACATAATCACAAGTTTTTAAACTTTGAAATTCTCAGAATTATTTTTCTTAAAACTTACTAAATAAATGTAAGAAAGGTGAATGGAAAAAAAACTGCACATTTGGTTGGTTATTTTTCGGATAAATGTTTCATTTTTTAAAAAGATAGTCTACCTGACAGACAAAATATTTTATTGTTTCCTTCATGGTATTTAATAACAAAGCAATTTAAGGAAGGGTGAGAATACAGTTGACAGCCTTTTAATGTGTCCTGTTACTCTCCTACAGTCAGTCATGTGACAAGGACTCACACTGAACGGCACACTGCCTCTGCTACCCTCACACATGTCCTGTGTCTCCTACTGACTCTCTAAACACAGATAGAGTCACGCTGCTGTTGCTGTTTTGCATTGCTCCAAACGGGCTGACGACACTAGTACCAGTCATGACAGTACAGTGCTTTACGCCTCATTCAGGACTCACAGCAACCGCTTCATTTTGTTCTAAAAGCAACGGTGCCCTGGTCTTGGGTTTCTCAATACCTTTTATCTCTAAAAGGAACCAGAAGTCCTTAAGAAAAAATTGCCTGAGCCCCAGGTTTGGGACAGGGAATGTACAAAGAGTCCCTGGACATTCTGTTGTGCCAGAAGGCCGGGAAGTGCTGACGACTAACGAGTGTGGCCCAAAGGACCTCGTTGCTGTCTTGGAGGGTTCCCAGAGTCTGAGCCCAAGACAGTCGGCTCATAAATACACTAAAGGCTGTGTTAGACTATCAGACACAGAACAAAAAAGAATACCGGTGATTATGGTAGAACTGTAACCTGGGTGAGGGTGGGAGACCTTAGAAGCAGAAGAATGACAAAGAAAGTCTTTAGAACGCTAGTTAACAAAAATATAATAATAACCATTTTAAATCACCATTGCATCCCCCATAGAGCAACGGAGTCAGTGAGAATCATCAATGTACATGCTGTAACGACTCAGTACAAGGACGGTGAGAAACAGGATTCTCCCACAACCTAGTGATATCCACAGATTCTTTCTCCATTGCAAATTTAGAAAGTTACTGAGCCAGCTAATCTTAACTGTCAGCTAGACTGGCTTAAGGGACCCCTGGAGAGGTAACTGGATCACAGGGCTGCCAGATTCATCAGTGGACTAACAGTAGACGTTTATAGCTGAATGTGCTATGGGGAAGCGGAGTTCAGGTAGAAAGCCGGAGTACCCCTGGGCACGTGACTCTGCAGGCCGCTCTGGCACTTCCCCTGTGCTCCACTTCTGACCCTCATGAAGTGAGTAGCCTTGTTCCAACACATGCTCTGCCATGGTGTTCCTGCTTTGGAGTCAGCTGACCATGAACTAAACCTTTAAAACCAAGAGCCCAACAAACCTCTCCTCTCTTTAGCTAAGAGTGAAGGCATTTGTCACAACAATGGGAAAACTGGTCAATCAAGCTGATGGAAAATCCTCAATATCATCTATTTGGTTCTTTTATTCCCAAAATATATATTATGACCCAACATTGAGGAAGCAACTAGAAGTTTCCATAGCTTGGTTTATTCTATAAAATACCTGGCCTGGAATTTCTGAGAACACTAATGTGAACAGAAAAAAGGAAGAACTCTCTGCTAAAGGAGAGTAAATAAAAACAACCTTGATTTTTTACACTAAATTTTTAAAAAAAACAAGGAATATTTTGAGAGACGATTAGAGAAATTAGTGAGTTATATATGATATTTCTGAACAAGTAATATTCTTTTGTTCTCACAGTGGTATGGTGGTAATGAGAATTCCTTGGTCTTTAATGATACAAGATGAAATGTTTAGAATTGAAGTGTCATGACATCTGTGAGTTATCTGCGAATGGTTCAGGAGAAAAAAGAAGCTGGGCATGGTGGTGTACCCCTGTCATCCCAGCACTCAGAGTCTGAGGCAGAAGGATCATCACGAGTTCAAGGCCAGCCTGGCTGCACAGTGAGTTCAAAGTCAGCCTGAACTACATATTGGAACCCTGCCTTAAAAAAAAAAAAGTGTATGTGTTGGCACCTATGTGGGTGTGTGCGCTTATGCATTGTGCCTGTACAAGGGAGGGGCAAGGTGTATCAAACTGACACTGGCACCAGTTTTTGGCCTCTGTGTCCCTCTCTAAGCAGTAGGGGGCAGAGTTGCAGCATTTAACCATGTGCTAGACACCGTGCAAGGCTCACATAACACAAAAGAAAGAGGCAGTTACTGTGACTATTGGCATTGCACAGGTCATGAAACTGAGGCGAAGTTTAACCAGTTAAGGACAGCATTAAGGGACTAAGAGTTTAAGAGCCACAGATCATCAGCAGAAAGAATGGGCAAAACAATATTCTCTTTCCATTCTATTCTGATGCAGAAAACTAACGTTTTCAGTAGTTAACACCATGCATAGGATAGTTAGAACATGACCATTAGACTGTTTATGCGTGTTACCAATTACGGCATGACAGGGACTGGTTATGATAGTTACCAACTGCAGAAGTTGGGAATGTGACTACTTTTTGTGATTTATCCCATCATAAAGGATGGGAGTGGAGTACTGGCATTCCTCAGTTTATGAAGATATTAAATATTACTTTGGTTTTCTGGCCAGATCACAGGAATCGATTTTACTCACAATATGTTTGAATCAAGCTTTTTGCCAGCACTTTGCCTTTAATACACTCGGTTTAACACAGGCTGAAAGGATGAGTAAAAGAGACAAGTAGAGAAATAAAACTGAATTTTTGCTTTGATGCCTAGAACTTATAGAAAGTTCTTTATTACTAAAACTACAACTTCATTTATAGTTCTTTATGTTTTCAGTGCTAATTTACTTTACTCCTCATCCAGTGACAAACTTCAGGAAAGAATTCCATTCAAGTCTTGCCAACCTCTCACAATCTTCTAACAAAAATTTTCCCTGCTCACGGTATCCATTAAAACTGTCCTCATTCCAGTAGATTCTACTCAGTAGGTAAAAAAAATTAAACAAGTCACTGAGTTGAATGAGTGTTTGGTATCAGCTTTCTCATTGCTTGCATTTTTAAGTGATTTACATCTTGCTTTAGCAGATGAATTCTACCAAATGAATGCCCATGGCTGAACTCTAGACAGAAACAAATACATAAAATGAACAAATAAGTGAGCAAGAAGCATTCCTAAAATTATGAAAGAAAGGATAAATGGGGTTATGAGAAGTGCAGACTCTCTTGCTATCCTCCTATATGAAATGTGTGTGGTATTTTCTCATTATTTGGTTAGATGTCCTATGAGTTAACTTTAATATTTGTGTGACACTTTGAGTGCTTCTGAAACAGGGCAGTAAGTACATAAACGAATAAATGCATACATATAATGATTATCAGACAATTATTACCTGTGGACTCAATTTATTTATCAAAATGCATCTAAGATTGTAATTGCCGAATAAGCTTTTTGATTTCCTTCCTGCATTTTCACATTCACCCCACGGCCTCCAGCAGTGGCCTGCAGCAGCCCTAAGGCCATAGGACTGCCCGGAGTCTGCAGGGAGCAGCACCAGAGCAGAGATTTCTGCCAGAGACTACCTAACTGCCATGTGCTGCAGACTGAGCCAGGGTTCAGATTCTAATACCTCCAAGCCTGGACCTGAGTGCTGCACGGAGCCCAGAGAAACAGAAAGGTGAGAGTCAGGTCATCTCTTGGGGAGGAAGCGAACATTTCTGTTCAGGTCTCTGTTCTCTGGGCTGCCCAGTGCGGAACAAGGACCTTGGCAACGTCAGCCCCAGCACATGCCTGGGGTCAGGTCCCTGCTCCCCCATGTGTGTGGAGAACCAGCAGTGTGTGTTGCTTCTGTGGGCAGAGGCTGAGGTTGAAAGTAGCCACGGGGGAGTTTTTAAATATTGAAAGAGAGAGACAAAGATATGGAACAGGAAACAGGAAGACAGATCTTTTGCAAATCAGAATGAACGGAGAGACAGAGGATGAGGAAGGGAAGAAAAATTAAAAAGCGCTAAGATGTGTTATGTACAGTATTTGTATCAGCCCCACATGATGAATGCAAATGTGTACTACTCACAATTTTTAAATCTTTAAACAATAAACACAGAAACCAGCTAGCTCTATACATTTTTCTTACCTCCCCCACTCCTGAAAGCCAGCTTGTCCATATATCATGACAACTCTCTTCGTCTTTTTAGTGTAATACACTTCTTTAGGCAGTGCTAACATCCCCGAATACCTCAGTGAGGGTGAGGACACATTAAGTAATATAGTAGAGACAGGCTGCATGTAAGAGTAATAGCGGCGAAACCCAGAGAAATGACCAGAAATCATGGATTGTGTTGAGCCTTCACATCAAGAATTGCTATTGTTAATGACATCTGTCACTACTAGTAGTAATTGCAACAATAACCAAGGCGCTTGTTCTCACCTGAACACCCGTGGATTGTTTACCAAGTGCTCTTCTGTATGTATTTCAAATGTTCATCACGGGAATCCTGTAAGGGTATTTGGCCTAGAAATTTTTCAATTCTCATATATTCATTCATAAACTCAAACATTTGGCTTGTGAATAAGAAAAAAACATAGGAGTTGTGTTTCATAATTTCCAGTACAAAGCTATGCTCCCTATACCACATTGTTTTTGAAAATGTATGTTTTTAAAATTTCATACACCTGAGGATCAATGGAACAGATTAGAAGATGCAAGCACCACTACAAAGATACTCAGCCACCTGATATTTGACAAAGGGGCTAAACATGTTCACTAGAAGAAGGATGGGCTCTTTAATAAATGGTGTTGGAAAAATTGGCTCTCCACATGCCAAAGACTGAAACTAGATCCATGCCTATCACCATGCACAAACTAAAGTCTAAATGGATAAGGGACCTAAATATCAAAACAGAAACACTGAATCTACTGGAAGACAAGGTAGGCAGAGGTCTTGGAGACATAGGGGTAGTCAGAGAATTCATGAACAAAATGCAAGCTGCACGGGAAACACTTCAAAGAATCAAAAACTGGGATCTCGTATTATTGAAAAGTTTCTACACTTCAAAAGAAATCACCAACAGAGTGAAAAGAAAACCCACAGATTGGGAAAGAATTTTAGCCAGCAACCCCTCAGACAAAGGACTTATATCCAGAACATATAAATAATTGAAAAACATCAAGCCCCCTAAATTCAAAGACCCTCTCCAAAAATGGGCGTCTGAGATGAATACACAGTTCACAGAGGAAGATATACAAATGGCAAATAAATACATGAAGAAATGTTCACTATCATTGGTCATTCAAGAAATGCAAATTAAAACAGCATTGAGATTCCACCTTACTCAGGAAAGAATAGTGGACATCAAGAAATCAACTGATAACAAATGTTGGTGAGGCTGTGGGGAAAAAGGAACACTGCCCACTGTTGGTGGGAATGTAGACTGGTGCAACCACTATGGAAATCAGTATGGAGAATTCTCAGAAGACTAGGATTGGAAGCTCCATTCAATCCAGCTATTCCCCTCCTGGGTATTTTCCCAGAAAAACTGAAATGTTCCTATCACAGTGATACATGTGCACCCATGTTCATAGCAGCACAATTTGTAATACCTAAATCTTGGAAACAACTAAGATGCCCATCAACCACTGTTTAAGTATGTAAGATAGATGACCATATTACTAAGTTTTTGTTAGATCATTGAGCAGAACTGTTTGCAATCTCACTGTTTGAATATCTACTTTGCATGCTTTAATTCTGTAACTTGCACAACTATTTCCAAGATGACAATATGTAATTTATCAACTAGTGATTTCTTAGTGTTTTTTTTTTCTTTTTTTCCTTTGGAATTCTGTATTATTGCTACCCTTTTTTTCTGTGCTGCTTTTATTTTTTTCTCTTTAAAATAAAAAAAAAATAAAATAAAATTTCATTTTATAAAAATGTGCTCTGGCTTCATCCATGTTATGCCAAGTGACAGGATTTCCTTTCTTTTGTGGCTGAGTTGTACTCCAGAGGCACATGTACCACTCTTTTTTTTTTTTCTTTCTTTTTTAGTTTTTTTACAATGCTTCAATTCAGATTTGGAAAAACTCCAATTGTAGGTTCTCTTAAACAGTGTTTGCTGGATGTTGAAAAAGTTTCTAAACCGAATTAATGTGAATTTTTATAATTTTAAAAATACGTATTTTAAAAACAAATCTTAGTTGTACACATTATAGGACTTCTAAAAGAAGAATTTATATAGGAAATGATGGCAAAAACCCAGAACTGCAGAAAGGGTTTGAGGCATTGTATTGCTTCCTTTACTCTAAACTCTGGTATCATTTAAAACATAAATTCAACATTATTTAAATATGTCATGCCCCTGGCACTGTGCTAAGTCTGTCTCTAAATCCTAACATTTAAAAATAGAAGTTGACAGAATGAATGCAGGAAGTCATTTCAGCAAAAGTTCCCAGTGGCTGGGAGACAGTTTTGTTCCTAGTAGGTTAGGGCCTGGCAACTTTACAGCAAACAAGAAAAAGTAAAAGGGCCAAGTCTTTCTAAACATAAGCCTTATTTTATTATAGATATTTTATTTGTAAGAATTCTTACCCATATTCACAGCAGAGAAAAGATTAGAATATTTGCTTTTAATAAACAACATGAACTAGTTTTGGAAAGCACCTCAGGCTTATGATTCTGTAACAGAAATAACTCATTACATCAAAAAGGGTATTTATTCACTTAAAACCATTTTATTTTACTGACAGTATGGTATACTGAATGGCATGTGGCTTTCGGATATCTTAAACTGAAAATGGAGTTCCACTATTTTCTGGCTGTGAAGCCTTAGGAAAGTGAAGCAATTTAGATTTAAGAAATTTGATGTGTACAAAGTAACAGGACATCCCATGCACGCTCAATAGCTAGTCCTCTTTCTTTTTGGGGGTGTGGGGGTCTTGCTGTGTCGTTCAGGCTGGCCTGGA
The DNA here is from genome assembly GCA_004027455.1 of Hydrochoerus hydrochaeris. NCBI lineage: Eukaryota > Metazoa > Chordata > Mammalia > Rodentia > Hydrochaeridae > Hydrochoerus > Hydrochoerus hydrochaeris. The sequence continues at coordinate 56,342 of PVLA01000449.1, read as the reverse complement.
ACACACAGTGATCCTCCTGCCTCTTCCTCCCACATGCCAGGATTCCAGGCACAGCCACCAAGGCCGGCTGGTCTTTTTTCTTAATTGATGAAGCCACACTCCATTTTCCCAGAAAGAAAACCATTTACAACTTCCACGGAGAACCTTTCAGCGTATGCAAACTTGTTCAAACCCTAGGTGCTGTCTTTAGCAGACTGCCAAGCTTTAAGATGCAAATTCTTTCTTAAACAAATAAAGTAAACCGCACTCTGCATTTTACCAACAGGAACTCTGCATGTGATGAAATCATCAACATAGCTGCCAAAGCAGAACAGGCAGGTACTCAAGACCTCTTTGGGCTCAATGCAAGGACTTCATTTCACTCAAAACCAAGTCGCATTTGCGTGATTATGAAATTCACCCCATCCAGTGAACACAATGGGTCTACTTTTTAGAGTAGATAATACAATATAAAAGATTTCAATACAATATTTTTGCATGATATCTTTAAGTAGAATGAAATGGAAATTGATACATGAATCTGGTAAAAGCAATTGATAAAAATAAAGACTGAAGGAGAAGTGCACCTCCCAGAACTCACTGTTTCTTACTGGGGTGACACTTTTGAACAGCTATTCATCCGCTGCCTACATCTAAAAATCAACAGGTAAGCCTCACATTTTTTTGTAGAGCTTGGTATTCCATTAATTAAAGAGGTTGCATTTTTTCCAGTCAGGCCCTATAATTTGTTTTTTTCAACCAAACATTTTTTTCCCATGCTAATAGCGAGTTAATGTCACAGTAACATGGAATCTTCCACAAATGGTCTTTGGTATCTGACAGCATTGATATCATTTATCTTCCTCAGATTAGGTTTTATTTCAACATTATATAGCATCTTTGTATATCAAAACATCACTTGATACCCCCCAAGTTTTGTATAATCGTTGTGTTCTTATGTGTCAGTTGAAAAGTTGAAGTAAACCAAAGAACTTTTGCAGATGAGAAAAGGGTCAAGAAAGGGAGGCAGAGTCAGAAGAGAAGGAACATAAAAGGAACTGAGATGTACCGTGTATGCGTACCAGCTACCATGATAAATATAGTCATTATGTTCCCCCAACACGTACTAATGAAAATATAACAATGCAAAGAAAAAGAAAATTTAAACACATATAGTAGGATGAGGAAAATGAGAAGTGATCAGAATCCCTAAGGTTGGCATAAACGCCCTGGTACAAGCTGTATGCACAGCTTAGCACTCAGTCTAGAGGAACCAAGAACTGTCTAAACTTGGAGAAGTTTTAAATTACTTGATTAGATTAAAACTAGTGAAAGTACACTATGAGAACTGTGACAAGTAGGAAGTGTTTCCAGAAATATTTAATTCACACAAAACCAGTTCTATTCTCAGGTTTTTCTATCACAACTGCTACAGCCTTTGGTTAATTTCAGTAACTAACTTTGATTATTTGTTAATCATCTAAAATGGATTCTTGAAACACCTCCTGAAGATTCAGCTATATCTAGGTAACTGTAGCTTAGTAATTAAATTATATGATCTGGGAGGTCATTTCACATTCCTAATCAGTAACCCCAATGTATTCGTTCAGGATCAGAGAAAAGACCAGGGGTAGAAATTAGAATCAGAGAAATCAGTTACCCTTGTAAAAGAATATGCAATAAGTTTTTTTAAGGCTTTTAAATATCTTTTCTAGGTTGAACTAATAGTATACTTTAGTACAGCATTCATACCCCTATACTTCTAAAATTTATAGAGTATTACTTTACAAAAGTATACATTCTATAATTGTAAGTACATGAACTAGTCACTGTGGCATATAATTAAGCCATTTCCATAAAATATATATTGTGAACAGCTCCCATGATGAGTATGGTTGCATGGCCTCAGAAGAGGGACCAAGATGCTGAGTTTAAACACGTCATACACTAAGCATCTCACTGTGACAGCAATCACATTATAGACATTTTTAATGTAAAACACAAGGTTGACTTAATTTGCCCCTAATTCAGCTTCCACCAGAACTGACATCCGTGGAGTAACAAGATGTTTGCTTACTTTCTCCAAGCTATTAAAAATGCCTTTCAAAAATTACGAGATGGTCTACCACTGGACTGCATTGGCTCTTTCTGTTATTCATGAACCAGTAATTATTCTATCTTTTGCAGTATCGAAAAGTCAAAATTTATGATTAAAAAGTGTGCAGGTAGCTCTTATAGAAAGCCAGTGGCAACACAGGCAGTTAAGATCAGCTTGGCTTCGTTCACCACCAGTTGTGAAGACACGAAAACCCGTCATTCCCAGAGGGTCAGAAAGAGGAACTCCGCCTGGTGGAGAGGCTCTTAAGTGTTTAACAAGGCAGAAACCGGAACGGATGTGCCACACACCAGTATCCATTACCACACAGCCATGGCTAAATTTTCTTGTAAAATAGCTCTCAGCTGGCCTATTCAGCATAGTCCCGGTATAGCTAAAAAGAGCATCTAACTTGTGATTGTCGCCATGAAAATAGCAGACTGCAGAATATACAGTCACTGCAGAGAAGAAAACAATATGCTTCAAGAAGTTTTCTGACAGATTTGAATCTATCAGATTCTGAACAGGCCAAAGAAATAGAAAATACCCTTTTTTAAAAAAAAATGTCTCTTTCCCCCCATTCATATCAATATACTGGAAGCTTCTAATCATACCTTGAATGTAATTAAGATTAACTTTAAGGAATAATAACAGTACAAGAGAGGATTGCAGGGAACACTTGATTGCTTAACAGAGAGGTATACCCTGGTAGAATGGAAGCCAGCAGAACAAGGCTTAGAAACACCTTCTGTGCAGTTAGCTGAAAGCTATGTAGGTCTGTGCTGATAAAAGACCCATTTTTTTTGGTACCAGGAATCAAACTCAGGGCCTTGCACTTGCCAGGCAGGTGCTTATGCTGCAGAGCTATATCCCCACACTCAAGCCCAGCTTTTTTCACTGGGCAAAGACAGACATGGCATCTAAAGTTTATTTCTACGCAACCATCATTTCTCTAGCCCAGTAACTGGTTTAAGAGAGGGAAAGTGATTTAGGTCTGGCTAACAAAATATAAGGGAAAATCTCCTAGACAGAGCCTTTCTTCTTAAAAACACAAATGACTAGCAAACCTATACCATTTTTTCCCTTATCTGGAATATAGATACGATGCCTGGATATACAGCAGCCATCTGTGACTGTGAGAGGCAAAATGTGTAATTGTTTTTAAAAAGGCAGCATTCAAAGATACAAAGAAGGACATAAAAAGATGTAAGGGCCCTTGGGCTCTACTGGTAACATTGAAGAATTGATCCCATTTCTGATTAATATACTTATGATATTTTATACTTTGTCATTTTTATGGTGTCTGAAAAATCTTCGTTTATGCTTCATAAATTTATACACAGACCCAGCTAAGAGCATTAAAGCTTATTATTTGTTTAGCAAAGAAAAAAATGTAGAAAAGAGATAGAATATTTGTGCAGTGGCAAAAAAAGGACCATCAAATACCGAGCTAGAAAGGCTGTCATATTAACTGAGCCCTGGAAGAAAGTTAGTTGTACTTAAAAAAAAACGACAACATTTATGAAATTCATTTTCCCTATCAAAACTGAGTGATATGTTTCCTTGTAGAGCTGCCTTAAGAGTTCTGTTATAATAATGTATATGTGCTTAAGATACCTGGGAAATATTTCCCTACTGATGTTTGTATCCCAAAGTTTAATTTAGTGTAGAATGCTAAATAATTCTACATGTCTAGATGAACTGAAGTAATCATAGCACTTTGTATACAGCTAATAAACACCATTCAATTTGTTTCTAGAGCTCTATTAAGAAAGGCACTACATAAATCTTCATATTTGAGTAAAACATTGGGAAAGGAAGATGTCTTGTGTTCTTATTTCTTTCTTCTGTTCTATTTAAAGACTGTGGGTCACTTTAGGTAAGAACAATGACTATATTCTAGCATTTAGTAATGTAAAAGAATTCTAGTCTTCTGGCCTGTTCAATATTTGTTCTATGTAATATCACACCACATTTAATAATAATCATACAGTGAGAATGACAGCAATCCTTATTTTGATTTCACTGTGCTAAATGTATTACATGGAATTCTCATTTCATCACTACCTCATTCTTTCAGCCACTATATAGTTGATGGTGCTATTTTCCCATCTAACAGGAGGAACTGAAAAACAAACTAGCACACAGCAAATGAGTACAGAAGCAGGAACTGAAGCCAGGTAATGTGACCTTGGAAACATCACTACGAGACACGACATTATCATTACCAGTGCCCCCATTATTTTTTCCTCTAGACCTTTCAGGCTTTAAAATGTCATGGCATTTTAGGCATTGCTATAGCTTGACGATCTGATTATTCGGCATTCACTTACTAGATGTAACACTGACCGGAAAACAGCAGCTTGTGTAGAACTTAGAATGGAGGTATTTGCACCATGGGACTCGCGCCATGGGAAAGCATACATATTGTTTACAGTTCAGACGAAGGTCATGTTGGTTTTCTTTTGGGGAGAGGTGGCTCGATGTAAAGGTTGGTGGAGGGAGAAGCAAAGTGTCAGCCCCTCTTCTACCTCTCAAAATCCTGCTTTCCACAGGTTCCTGCTTCCAGGGGCATTTATTTCCCTTCACATGTGGCCCACAGCAGACAGCATGGATATTTGGGGCATGATACACTTTACAGTGTGTTTGGTTTTGCTTTTCCAGTGTCAGGGACCCCAGGGTCTCATGCAGATTACTAAAGTGCAACCTACCAGTGAGCTATATCTCCAGGCTAGCATGACTGTTTCTGAAAGAAGGTATGTGTGGATGCTCGTTTTATGAAATTTATGGGAAGTGGAGTATTTGTCATAGCTAGATAGACAACATGAAAGTTTTAACTGTTTTCTTTCCAAATACACATATTAAATATATTTTTTGAAAAATAATTTCTTTGATTTATTGACTTATTAGAAATGTATAGCATGAATACCACACAAAATATTTTTCTGGTCCCTAAACCACTGATAACCTAAATTTTATATATTTTTTAATCTTCTTGTTTTATTTAAAGATACAACCAATGAAAAACAAGAGGGAGAGTTTTGGTTAGCTAATTCTCAAATCTGGATTATTTGAGAATTTTACACAATTATTTTGTAGAAATGACTTGTAACTGGGCCTAAGCCAAGCATATCTGATTTTACATTTCATTTTAAGCAGTAGATAGCCTTCTGAAATGCAGATCTTATAATGTTTTACTCCTAGGAAAAACTACTAACTTTAGGAGCTCTCTAAATCTTAAGACCTGTACTTAACCACTTAGCATTACCTCATTTACTTCTCACAGCTACTCTTTACGGTATGCTTTAGCTTATAGGCGAGGAAATTATGGCTCAAAGAAATGAAAAAAGTCATAAATAAGTAAGGAGAAGACTAAACTGAAATTTATTTTTATCTGATGCAATAGATCAAGTTTCTTTTCTCAGTGACAGCACTGATAATACATGACAACACAATTGTGCATACCCCCCATTCACAATTTGTGTCACTGAAGATGTATGTATCAGTCAGTTTTCAGTACTGCAGTGAAATACCTGACAGATATAACTTAAAGGAGGAAATTTTTAGTTAGGCTCATGGTTTCACAGGTCAGCAGGCTCCAAGGGAGAAACACCACGGCAGTGCTCACCTACGGTGGCTGGAAGCAGAGAGACAGGGTAAGAGCCAGAGGAAGGAGCAGTTAAGTTGCAGGATATTCTCTCCCAGGTTACACCTACTTTCTCCAACCAGAGTCTAATCCTAATGCACACATTCTGCTATGAACTCATTACTGATGAGGTTTCATCACCGTCTAAAATCTCCACCTCTGAACATGTAACCCATGGGAGGGTCATTTTTCACCCACACCATCACAATACATAAACATACAGAAATGTAAAAAAGCGTAAATACACAGTGCATACCTACATACAGATAGTTTATACATATGCATATATAAACACACCCATACACATATAAAATGAATGCAAATTATAAAGAAGTTTCATTTATTGTTTAAGTATAATCTAGTAGTATATCTGCATTTAATTCAGTATTATTCATTTTCTCACATTCAAGCTACAATTTATAAAACATAACTACAGTGTTTGTGTCATAAAGATCTTGAACTTTGGATAAATTATTTTTCTTTTTAATTGGGAGCTTACATTGTAACAAAAAGAAAATATTGCAGCAATTTGTGTCCTGAAAACAGGTTAAGTTTTATACTTTTTAATCACTGTTTAATCTTGGAGGAGAAAAGCCAATATTCATTCACATTGAAAACACACTCTCTGGTTAATAAGCTGCGAGTCATGTGACTTGACTTAACGATGTTATAATAGTGTCAGCTACACTGTTACCAAAGTTGTGGTCAGTGGGTCAGCTGATTAATATTTATTCAAAACTCTACAATATAAAGTAAAAGAAACCAAGGCAGCGCTTGAGAATAATAATTATTGTCTTCCTTATGAATTTCCCTGGGATTTGCATCTGTGATGTTGACAGTAAAGAACTCAGGTTGGACAGATTTGCACAAGTAGATAATTTTCCAAAGACAGATGTCATGTGCAAATGGACAGTAAGAGATAGCATCTTCTAAAACCTTAAAATGTAAACAGATGGTCAAAGGTAAAGGATATTTACAAATACATTCAGCGATTTGTAGAGCATATACATGATGAGCCATGATCAAAATATACACCAAATATTTAAAAGTTCTTAAAAGTTAATGATAATAAAAGATAACACTGCCATTAATCCTCCTCAAAACACTTTCCCTCACTTGGAACTCACATACCCCATATCTGAAGACATATCCCCATTTTACAAAAGGAAAGCCATGACTTTAGAGGTGAAAGGATCACTCAAGGTTGCCTTCCCTAGAGTTGGCATAAGTAGAGATTTGGGAAGATCCGGGCCATTGATAAAAAACCAAAGGAACCAGGTCCAAAAAAGTCTTGCATACAATACTAACATGATTGTTTGAAAGCCATTAAACGTGTAGAAATAAAACTACCTCATAGATGGACAGTCCTTCCACAGTCCACGTGAAAGACTGTTACTCTTTCTCCCCTGTGCAATAAAAACTCCTCCCATAACATTTTGTTATGTTCCTCACTTTCAAGATTCCTTGATGTTGAAAGGGAGAACCAAAAGAAAAAAAGAAGGAAAAAGAAAAGAAAAGAGAAAGAAAGAAAAACAAGAAGGTTTCAAAAGAATACAGCACCTAGAAGGAAAACTAATAGAGAAAAAGGCCTCATGCATTTATGACACAATTGTTAATTTTGGAACAATCCCAAAATAAGATTTGATCTCATATTTTCATGTAATTCTAAAGCAGAATGACAAAAATCTTTGTCTGCAGAAGGCTATCCTGACTGGAAAATGTTATTCTAGGGCACCCTTAGAATATTGAAAATACATGTTTGGCATGTAAAGAAATTTGAAACAATTTTAAAATATAAAAACAGATGCAAAATAGTTTTAAATGTTTTCAAAATGCTGTTTTACCTACCATATTAGTTTCAAGCAGCATTTATTGAGTACTAGGAAGTGTTGTGTATGGAATTCAGTAATCAATACTACAATCCATTACAAAATCAATATGTGTATTTATCAGCATGTTTCCATCATCACCAAACAGGACTTATCACAGTCCCATATCCTTAAATGGTGACAAAAGTATCACTTTGAATTTTTATTAATTTTTTTTATAGCCATGGTTTATAGAAGTTGTCATTTTACTCCAAAAAAATTGTTTTCTTGAAAGCAATTCACTGAAAGCAATCAATCCTAATTGATGATTTCCAGGTTCACTTTTAGATAAAAGATAGGGAAAATAAAATGAATTATATTACAGAAGAGTTAAGTGAAAACACATCAGACTTTGGAGTCACACAAACCTGACTAGGAATTCCAGCTTTGTGACATATAATTTGCATATTCTGGTATGAACTGTTTAGTCTCTCTAGCCCCACAAGTCTCAAAACTGATGAAAATACCCATATAAAAATAAGCAGAGTAAGCTGCCTGGAACCTCCTCCGTGGGCCAGACCTGCCATCAGGAACATTGAGGAAACCCACCTCAGGTGTAGGCTGCCTGGAACCTCCCCTGTGTGTGCACCCTGCCACCTGGAACATCTTGGAAGCCCGCCCTAGACTGAAAACTGCCCTGGACTGCTTCAGCTGGGCCCACTCTCCCACCTAGAACATCAGAAGACCTCAGCAGCCTCCAGTTAGTGTGAAAAAATTTGGAGTTTTGCTCCCAACCAGTGAACCTTGGACTATAGCAGATTAACTGTATCAGTTTGGTGAGTATGCCCCTAAAATAGAGGTGTACAGTGGATAAATAGGGCTAGGAGTAAAATCCCTTCCAACTAACTGTAAGACTTTGGTGAGTCTGAAAAGAGTGTGTGTGATCCCCTCCTACACATAGAAAGCATCAAGCAGAGTGAAAATGACAAAATGAAAAAGCAAAATGCAGTCTCAAACATATAGTTCACCAGAAGGAAGTATAGGAGACACTGAAATAGAGGACCCCAAAAGTAACACACCAGGAATCTCTGAAAAGATAGCGAGTGAAATAAAAAAACAACTGCATCAGGCTATAGAGGAAATCAAATTAGAAGTACTCTCCCATATAAAGATAGAAATAACAACTTTAGTAAAGGAGTTGTTGAATGCAGCTAAAGAAGAAATAGAGAAAAAAGTACATGAGCATGGGAAACTGTTTGAAACTTTGAATGAACAATATAGAAAACAAGCAGAATTCATGAAACAAACTCAAATTGACATCCAAGAAACAAAAAATTCTATGGAAAGTGTGCAAAACTGCCTAAAGGAAGCTGAGGATAGGATTTCAGACCTTTAGGACAGGATCACAATTAGTGATTAGGAAAAGATAGAACTTTTAAAAATAACAAAGCAGCATGAAATGACAATCCAGAAGCTTCATGATGATGCCAAGAGCAACAATATAAGAATAATGGGCATTAGCGAAGATATAGGCGTTCAGGCAAATGACATACGTAAAGTATTTACAGAAATAATAGCAGAAAATTTCCCAAACATGGGAAAAGAATCTGATATGCAGATAAGTGAGGCACATAGAACACCAAACAGTCACAATCAACATAAATCCACACCCAGACACATAATAATTAAGATTTCAGACATACAGCATAAAAACAGAGTACTAAAAGCTGCCAGAGAAAAGACACAACTCAGCTATCAGAGAAAGCCCATTAGAATCATGGCAGACTTTTCAGCACAAACCCTCAAGTCAAGAAGGGCTTGGAGTGAGGTATTTCAAGCCCTGAAAGAAAATAACCTTCAACCCAGACTGAGGTACCCAGCAAAACTTTCATTCAAATTTAATGGAGAAACAAGATACTTCCATTACAAAGAACAACTGAAGAAATTCACATCCACCAAACCAACCCTAGAAAGAGTACTAAAAGACATACTAGACAGAGATAAAAATGACCACAATCCCCAAAATGACAAAAGAAAGAATGTGAACTTCAAACCTAAATTAAAAGAGATAGAGAAAGTCACTACATACTTGTTAGTGGAAAAATTCAAGAGGAAGAACTAACAATTATAAATATATATGTGCCAAGTACAGGAGCACCCAACTATATAAGACAGATAATGGACATGAAAAACCAAATACACAAGAACACAATTATAACAGGAGATCTTAACAGCCCATTGTCACAAAGAGATAGATCAACTAGACAAAAAGTCAGCAAAGAAATAACAGAACTGAATCATACCTGTGAGCAATTGGACATAGCAGACATATACAGAGTGTTCCACCCAACCACATCAGAATACACATTCTTCTCAGCTGCACATGGGACATTCTCCAAAGTAGACCATATATTACCCCATAAAACATTCTTAAGTAAATGCAAAGGTATTGAAAAATATCATGCATAATATCTGACCATAGTGCACTGAAATTGGAAATTTATGGCAAAAGAAATTGTAAAACCTGCATAAATACATGCAAATTAAATAACAGCCTTTTGAACAACCAGTGGGCTACAGATGAAATTAAAGAAGAAATAAAGCAATACATACAATTCAATGAAAATATAGAAACAACATACTGTAATCTGTGGGATGCAATGAAAGCGGTCTTAAGAGGGAAATATATAGCAATAAATTGGCATATAAAGAAAACAGAATGAGCACAAATAAACAACCTAATGCTCCATCTCAAGCTTCTAGAAAAAGAAGAGCAAGCTAAACCCAAAGCTCATAGAAGAGAGGAAATTGTAAAGATTGGAACAGAAATCAACGCAATTGAAACTAAAAAAACAATACAAAGAATTAATGAATCAAAAAGCTGGTTTTTTGAGAGAATAAACAAAATTGACAAACCCCTAGCTAACCGGATCTAGAGAAAGAAAGAAAAAAAACCAAATTCATGCAATAAGAACTGAAGAGGGAGAAATTACTACAGATCCCATGGAAATTCAAAAGATCATGAATACATACTTTGAAAATCTCTACTTACATAGCGTGGAAAATACAGAGGAAATGGACAGTTTCTAGAAACAAATGAACTACCAAAGCTCAAACAAGAAGATATAGCAATTTTGAACAACCCGATATCAGCTATTGAAATTGAAAATGTAATTAAAAACTTACCAACAAAGAAAAGTCCAGGTCCTGGTGGATTCACAGCTGAATTCTACAAGAAATTTAGAGAAAATTTGATGCCAATACTCCTTAAACTCTTCAATGAAATTGAGAAGAAAGCAATCCTTCCGAAATCATTCCTGGAGGCAAGTATTACTCTGATACCAAAACCAGAGAAAGATCCAATCAAAAAAGAGAACTATAGGCCAATCTCATTAATGAACATTGATGCAAAGATTCTCAGCAAAACACTGGCAAATGGAAAGCAGCAAATCACCAAGAAGATTATACATCATGACCAAGTGGGGCTCATTCCAGAATGCAGGGATGGTTTAATATATGCAAATCAATAAATGTTATACACTACATCAACAGAGCCAAAAACAAAACCCACATGGTCCTCTCAATAAAAAAAGCTTTCAACAAAGCTTTCAACAAAGTCCAACACATGTTCATGATAAAAACTTCAGAAACTCGGAATACACAGTGTCTACCTCAACCTTATAAAGGCCATCTATGACAAACCAACAGCCAACATTATACTAAATGGACAAAAACTGAAAGCCTTCACTTTAAAATCAGGAATGAAACAAGGATGTCCACTATCACCACTCCATTTCAACATAGTTCTGGAAACACTAGCCAGGGCAATCAGACAAGAGAGAGAAATAAAAGGAATAAAGATTGGAAAGGAAGAAGTTAAATTATCACTATTTGCAGATCACATGATACTCTATATAGAAGATCCAAAATTCTCCATTAAAAGACTACTAAAGGTAATAAACAAGTTCAGCAGTGTAGCTGGATACAAAGTCAATGCTGAAAAATCAATAGCAGTCCTGTACACAAACAAAAAAATCACTCAGAGAGAAATTATGGAAATATTGCCCTTTATAACAACATGTAAAAAAAATGAAATACTTAGGAATCAACCTAACTAAAAATGTAAAAGACCTATATGCTGAAAATTATACTATGCTGAAAAAGGAGATTGAAGAGGATATTAGAAAATGGAAGGACATTCCTTGCTCTTGGTTAGGAAGAACCAACATTGTGAAAATGCCCATACTCCCAAAACTGTAATATGGATTTAATGCAATCCCAATCAATATACCATTGACATACCTCACAGATCTAGATAAAACACTATTAAAATTCATTTGTAAACAGAAGAAACCTAGAATAGCAAAGGCAATTCTAGGCAACAAAAGCAGGGCAGGAGGCATCTCAATTCCTGACTTGAAACAGTACTATAAAGCCACAGTGATCAAATCAGCTTGGTACTGGCAAAGAAATAGACCTGAGGATCAATGGAACAGATTAGAAGATGCAAGCACAACTACAAAGACACTCAGCCACCTGATCTTTGACAAAGGGGTAAATATGTCCAGTGGAAGAAGGATAGTCTCTTTAATAAATGGTGTTGGAAAAATTGGCTCTCTACATGCTGAAGATTGAAACTAGATCCAAGCCAATCACCATGCACAAAACTAAAGTCTAAATGGATCAAAGACCTCAATATTAAAATAGAAACACTAAATGTACTGGAAGACAAGGTAGGTAGAAGTCTTGGAGACATAGGGGTAGGCAGAGAATTCATGAACAAAACACAAACTGCACGGGAAACACTCTAAAGAATCAACAAATGGGATCTCCTATTATTGAAAAGTTTCTGCACTTCAAAGGAAATCACCAACAGAGTGAAAAGAAAACCCACAGAGTGGGAAAGAATTTTAGCCAGCAACCCCTCAGACAAAGGACTTGTGTCCAGAACATATAAAGAATTGAAAAACATCAAGCCCCCCAAAACAAAGACCCTCTAATAATGGGCATCTGAGATGAACACACAATTCTCAGAGAAAGATATACAAATGGCAAATAAATACATGAAGAAACATTCACCATCACTGGTCATGCGAGAAATGCAAATTAAAACAACGTTGAGATTCCACCTCACTCTGGAAAGAATAGCTGCCATCAAGAAATCAACTGATAACAAATGTTGGTGAGGCTGTAGGGAAAAAGGAACACTGCTCCATTGTTGGTGGGAATGTAGACTGGTGCAACCATTATAGAAATCCATATGGAGAATTCTCAGAAGACTAGGATTGGAAGCCCCATTCAATCCAGCTATTCCCCTCCTGGGTATTTTCTCCGAAGACCTGAAAAGTTCATATCACAGTGATATATGTGCACCCATGTTCATAGCTGCACAATATGTAATAGCTAAATCCTGGAAACAACCAAGATGCCCATCAACTGCAGAGTGGATGAAAAAGATGTGGCATTCTTATACAATAGAATATTACTCAGCTAAAAAAAGGATGATCTTGAGGCCTTCATAGTCAAATGGAGACAACTTGAGACTATCCTCATTAGTGAAACAAATAAGAATCATATTTATAAATATCATATTGTGTCTCTAGTGTAAAAAGTAAATAAGAACTACAAGAGTAATAGAACCAAAATGTGTAATTGCTATTGTAAAAAAGAGAGGAAAAGAAAGTGCTCTAAGGGATATAACTGCATGTATGTTTGAGTGTGTAAAATAGAGGACCATATTGCTGAATCTTTGTTGGATTTTTGAGCAGAACTGTTTGTAGTCTGACTGTTTGAATGTTTACAATGTACCTTTTAACTTTGTAACTTGAACAACTACATCCAATATGACAATATGTAATTTATAAACTATTGATTTCTTGGTGGGTTTTTTTCTCACTTTCCTTTTTTTTCTTTCTTTTTCTTTCTTTCTTTTAGAATTCTGTATTGTTGCTACCCTTTTAATGTTTTGCTTTTTTTCTTCTCTTTAAATAAATTTTTTAAAATGTATAATTGCTATTGCAAAAAAGAGGAAATAGGAACTGCTATAAAAGATATAGCTGCATGTATGTTTAGGTGTGTAGGATTGATAACCATATTTCTAGGTTCTTGTTGGATTGTTGAACAGTTCTGTTTGCACTCTCACTGCCTGATTGTCCACTTTGTGTGCTTTAATTTTGTAACTTGAAAAAGTATTTCTAAAAGAACAATATGTAATTTATCAACTAGTGATTTCTTACTGTTTATCTTCTTTTCTTGAAATTCTGTAATATTTCTATCCTTTTTCTGTTTTTTTCTCTTTAAATAAAAACAATCAAAAAAAATAAGCAGAGAAAGTCAAACACACACACACACACAGACTTGCCTATTAAATTCTGAATTAAAATGAAGATCAGGTAAAGTTTTACCTTGTTCTCCAAGATAAATCCATATCTTCTATACCAAATTTTAAGTTTGAAAACTAATAAATAATAAATTTTAACTAAGTAGTGACTCAATGAAATAAATTATACACTTTCCAATTACAGTTTATTACTGGAAGACTCATGAACAGTGAAACTAGTATAATTAAGAAAAAAATCTAGTTTCTACATTGAAACTATATTATGATGAAATGGTTAAATAACCAAAAACTTTCATTCTATCTTTATAAAAGATGAATTGTATGATTTTTCTGGAGGACACTCTAGAAACTAATCATAGGTATAATTATGTATTATCTACTATTTCTGCATACATCTACATATATATTTACATTTAATAAATTAAAAATTATTTTCAGTCAATTTTTCCACATCTATAATGAAACAGTCTGTTGTTGAAAACTTCCTGTAAGACTCATTTGGGGGGATTGCAAGATGGCCGACTGAGTGGCGGCCCAGAAGAGCCTCTCTGAGGAAAAAAAAAAATAAAAACAACTCAGGCGCTGGAATCTGGCAACATGGAGAAAGTCAGACAAAAGGAGAGGAATTCTCACGACCCAGGCAGGAACGGAGGAAAAAGAAAAAGAAAAAAGAAAGAAGAAAAGGAAGCAGGGACAGAGGGCTGGAGCTGGGCGAGCCTCAATGCACTGTACCTAAACGTCTTAAAGTCAGGTGATTCACAATCGAGCTGTGATCATGGCCCTGCCGAGAGTGGCGGGGGGGGGGGGTTGGTGAGCTCCAGACCCTCCGCTGGAGGAGGCGCTGAGACAGGGAGTGGAAACAGCCAGTCGAGCTGCACGAACTTTGGTGAGTGATGGGAACTGGAATCCCCAAACCGGGAGAACTGGCTGGGTGACATTTTAGAGTTGGGCAGGGCCGGTTTGAATCAAAACCTGAGGCAGCTTTCGCTGATGACTCCTAGTCCAAAGCAGATTGGTGGGATCTGCTCGGGCAGGGCCACGCTCCTGGTTGAAATCCAATAGCCAGGGATGAGGCTTTTCTGGGCCAGTGGCATCCCCAGGGAACACACAAACTTGTTGAAGCATAAACTGGTTGACTGGCATAGGGGGAGGAGCCGGCTCTCAGCGTGTAACTCGCAGATCCACAGCGGACTGGGGGCGGTACTTCCCTAGCGAGTGTGCTGCAGAAAAATTGTAAGCAAAAGGAAAGGCCCAGAGACCTCCACCCACCTGTCTGAAGGGGACCAAAAACATGACAAGACAGAGAAAGAGCAAAAGGTCCCCAACTGCGGAACCAGGGAAAGTGAGTCCAACAGAGGTAAATGCAGAGGAGGTTGAGAGCAGCAAATCTGTAATGTCAGAGACAGCCTCATCAGAAATAAAGAAATACATCCGTGACCTCATCATCGAATTTAAATCTGAAATTCTAACTCAGGTGAGGCAAGATATAAGAAGATTAATAAAAGAAGTCCTGGGTAATCCTCAAGTAGGCACAAATGAAACAATAGAGGAACCCAGAGAAAGGAGAGAAGCCTTTGATGAAGAATATAAACAAAATCTAGGATATATGAAACAGATCTAAAGAGAATATCAGGAAATTAAAAACTCTATTGAAAGCTGGCAAAACCTTTTAACAGAAACTAAAGACAAACTTTCAAAACTTGAAGATAGATTTGCAATGTATGATCACCAAAGGAAGGATCTCTTAAAAATAACGAGGAACCAGAAAGCAATGATACAAAGGCTAGAAGATAACAAGAGGATATATAACCTAAGAATAAAATATGTGAATGAAGATGCAGCAACAAATACAAATAAAATAAAAAGTCTATTCACAGAAATAATTAAGGAAAACTTCCCAAACATAGGTGACGGAAGTGAAGTTCAGATAAATGAGACATATAGAACTCCAGCCAGCTACAACCAAAACAGATCTACACCCAGACATATAATAATCAGGATTGCAGAAATTCATCACAAGAACAGAATATTAAAAGCAGTCAGAGAAAAGAAACAGATTACCTATAAAAGAAAACTCATCAAAATCACAGCAGATTTCTCAATGCAAACCATCAAATCAAGAAGAGCTTGGAGTGAAATATTCCAAGTCCTGAAAGAAAATAACCTCCAACCCAGAATGATGTACCCTGCAAAACTGTCTCTCAAAATTAATGGAGAGATAAGATATTTCCATGACAAAGAGAAACTGGGGGAGTTTGTGATCACCAATCCAACCCTGCAAAGAATACTGAAGGACATTCTAGAGACAGAGAAGAAAATCACCAGGATTCCAGGAATAATGGCAGAAAGGCCTCAAAGAAAAGAGCAGACAGTGGAATGAAGGAGAAAAATGAACAAATAACAACAGAAAAATAGCATGGCAGAGATAAGACAGAGAAAATTGGTTATATCACTGTTTTATCTTGACTGATTTTATTTGAATCTGGTATGCTTGAGAGTGTCGAGTCTGAGAGTAGGGGCAACGACTCTGAAGATGACAGGATTCAATAGGATACCCATTCTGGTTTGATTGTTAACTGCCTTTGAAGTCCTATAATGTCTCCAATGTTTAGAATTTATTAATAGTGCAAAGCAATGCTAAGTTTATATTATATTTGACGATATAGACAATTTTATTGAAAATAACTAGAGACATCATAGTGACTATCATAGATCACCTAGTGTTGTGTTTTTGTATGTTCTTTTCATTTTGTGTTTCTCTAGGAATTTGTATTGCTGACTTGTTTTGATTTGTTTCTCCCTCTAACACAGAAAGGCTAGGTATATGTGTAGAGACTTATACATGTGTAGAACTTCTAAGTAGTTTATGAGAATGGATTATAGTTATTGTAAAGACAAAAAAAGGAAAAGAGAGTATTCTAAATGATATAACTGCATGTATGTTTGAGTGTGTGGAATTAATAAACATGTTGCTAAAGTTTTAGTTGGATGGATGAGCAAAACTGACTGCAGTCTCACTGTTTGAATGTCCACTTTGTATGCTTTAATTTTGTAACTGGAACAACTATATCCAAGAAGGCAATAGGTAATGTATCAAATAGTGATTTCTTACTGTTTATTTTTTTTTAATGCTGTGTTGTTTCTACCCTTTTTTTCTGTTTTGCTTCCCCACCTCTTTAAATTAAAAAAAAAAAAAAAAGACTGATTTGTTTACTTGTTGAAACCACATAAAAGTCCACACTAGTTTGGAATAGTAGATCTGTCCTGGGATTTGTCACTGATAGTGAGATCAAATATACATACAATAGGAATATGTAGAAAACACTTTTATGATTATTGGCTTGAGGAAAATTTATATCAAATTTTAAGGAAAATAAAAAGTTAATTTTAAAAGTATAGAATTTGTATCATCCATTCCTGGGTATTTTCTCTGTTAAAAATTAATAAAAGCAAGGGGTTAGAGGTTTGGCTTAGTGGTATAAATGCCTGGTTGGCAAACGCAAGGCCGTGAGTTCGATCCCTGGTACCAAAAAAACAAACAAACAAAATTAATAATAGCAATGTCACTTGATCAAATAGAAGTATTCATGAATGAATGACATTCATGAAACTGATGCTTCAGTTGTCAAACTGATACTTCGGTTGTCAACAAAGCAGAGTGTCCAATACATTTGAGGGATATATCCAGGATTTTAAAAACAGATTTGCTCTTGTTATCAATCTACTTGATTCATTATCCACTTTAGGATCACTTAGAAAAAACACAAAATACAACCTGCTCCCCATTATGAGCTATATTCAGAGTATTTACACATACAAATGATTAACATACTCAGTGATGAAACTCTGGTTAGGTGCAACCCAATGGAGCAGAAACCAGAGAGAAAGATGACAGTGAAAACTTCAGTACTGTTTGCTACTTGTGCCAACTTAATGCTTAGGATATTCACAGTTTTATTAGAAAGAAATCCATTTGCCAGCATATTTTAATTTGCTTTAGGTGAAAAAGAAACTCAAACAAAAATCAAACTCTAAAATAACTTGATATTCTAATTGTTAAACATTTTATTTATAAAAATGTGCATGATGAATGCAATTATTTTTAGTTAATATTCCTTCATATTTCTAAGGTAGATATACAAAATGCAATCCCAGTGACAATAAAGAAGAGGAGGTCAAGAAATTTATAAGCATGGGATACATTAGGTGATTCACAGAGTCAGCACTGTGACCCCACAACATTAGAATCTAAACTGTCTTCTGGCTCTGCTAAGATTTGAATTATAAGGTCCTGAAGCCCTGCTGAGTAACCAGCCTAGAAGAGATAATTTATAGCTAGAGTAGAAGCTTTTAATGAGCTGCTGTTGACTGACAGGTGTTATGGCTTCTGTATATCAGCTTGTAGCATTTACATTTAATTATCTTTTATGTTTATATAATTTGATGTTCACTGTCTCTGAATCCAAGATCATCCCTGTAAATACCTATCCCATCCTGCACGTTCTGGAAAGACCCACACAATCAACTACCTATCTTGTTTCTTTGGCGCCACCTCAAACCCAAGTGACACATAATCACAAATCCACAAAGTCGTTTTAGGGACTAACCTGAGAGCTTGGTTGCTAATGACAGGCAAGGGTTACACCCATTTTTCGAGTAGTTTATGTTTATATACATCATAAATAACTGATACACTTGTGGAACAGTTTGGGTTGCCGACATTTATTTAGGAGAATAACTTCAAATTTAGCTGTCTCAATCTGAGACCATTGCTAAATAAAAAGGACGGTAGCTTTAATGCCACTTTATTATCATTTCTTTCTACCTATAGTATCTTGCACTTAAGAACATGTTGAAGCAGCCAGTTTTCTAATTTTTTAAAACATAAAATTCATTCAAAGCCTACAAATCCATCACCAGATAGTTGTCTAATTATTTACTAAGAACAATGGAGCAAAGACTGACAATACTTGACTCCAGCTCAGTCCTCAAGATGTTACAGGGCAGTTTATAGGAAAAGGACAATGAAAAACAGAAACTAAGAACAAGTTTCACCTATAAAACTTTCAGGTCACTTCAATCCAATAATTAATTTTACCCTGGCTTTGTAATTTATTAATGGTGTCTAAAACTATAAATCTTCCAAAAAATATATTGCTACTCTTTTCTTGTTATTTGCTTCCCAGATTTCTTTTTGTTCCAACTCAAAGACATCAGTTAGCTTTTCCTTTGCAGTAAGAGACTTTGGGAAATTACAGGGAAAGACTTTACTGATCTGAGTGAGCATGGATTGCTGAAAAATACATTCATGAGGGATGAAAAGATGCCGAGGACACACACACATCCCTGAAGTTATACAACATGTTTTTGAAGCTTTGAAGGAACCAGGTACCTGTCTAGAGGCCTGAAAATGTGGCACTGGAAATAAGCCTTGGAAATGCTGTGCTCATCCAGTGATGTTTTCAAGGACAAAGGAGGGGCACATGTTTTGGGCATGGAACTTTGGAATCCTCCAGGAAAATATAATACAAAGAACCAGTTGGGTACCTGCCACAATTGCCACATTGAACAGGATGTTAAGTGACAGAAGTTGCTACAAAAACCCCACAGTTTATATGATTCCATTCATATGAAAATCCAGGGCAGGAAATCTATGGTGATGGAGAGTAAATTAGTGGTTACTTGGGATGAGGATGGGTTGGTGAGGACCAGGAAAAGTTAGGGAAGTGGTAGCTAAAGGGTCTTTGGAAGTGAAGATGTTCTAAAATTGATTGTGATAATTAATGATTATAGACATGTATATCTGTATCTATCTATCTGTATATACCTATGAATATATTAAAAACCATTCAATTATATTTAAATGAATGAATTGTATGATATATGACTATTTCAATAAACTTGTTTTAAAAGGAAAATGCAAGTGTCTCATTTCTGATATTATAGCAGGTTACCTGACCTTGAGATTTCATGAAGATTTTTAATGCCACTCTGCATTAGCTTTAAAATTTGTGCTACTTCTGAGTAGTAATTTGCTTAAATATTGAATTGCCATTCTTTATAATTTGTGGCAGTTGAGATATTCTTGTTATATAACTCCATGTTTTCTGTGAACCCAATTGTTGGCCATCTCCAGTGCAAACAAAACAAATTAAGACAACAAAAGCTAAAAGGTTGACAAAAATCAAGAACCCTGAACACTTCCCAGTGCTGAGTTAATTTCAGGAGCTACTGACCTGCCACATTTAATTCAGAGCGACTTAGAAGAGCTAAGCAATGCTATTTCTGCATATTCATTTGAGGACCTACAGCAAATATCTCCCACACATCATTCTCTGCTAAGAGTTTAGAATCCTACCATATGCCCCAGACAAAACACTAGATCATGGGCCACACAGCAGCTACAGTTAACCCTTCACTGGAATTCCTGTTCCTCTATGTATCCAAGAGGCCCTGCATAAAACCATAAACCTCTGACTCCTTATCTGTAAAATACAGATCTTAACAGTAACTAACCTGCTGTAAGGCTAGATAACACCAGGAAATAGATTAGTTAGTGTGGGTTACAGACTCAAGAAATATGAGCAGTTATTAACTGCAAACTAACGAAAGGTCTCATATCAATTACTTGCAGGGATCAGACATCTCAGGTTTGGTGTGTCTCACCGGGGATGTGCCACGCATTTTGGCAGGCTGGCTTGTACTCTGCATAACCTCTTGGGGAGGCCAAACTACTGAACAGCTCTTTGGAGCAAGGTCTCTAGGGATCCCAGCTCTTTCTGCAGCCCTCAGCTCTCATTCCCTCTAGCTGGGTCAGGTCTCTTTTTTTCCTCCTGGAAAGACTCAACGCACTTGTTCTGTACTTGCTAAAATTTCCATAGCAAAATCAGAACCACTGGGAAACAAAAAAAATATTTAAAAACATACCTTGATTGGGCGGGTGTGAACAATAGGGGAAAACAATGAACAAGTGAAGTTGCACATATTTTTTAAGACTTGGTATTGAAATGGTCCAAAGGAGCATTGCGAACAGACCAAGTACAGACCACTTCAGAAGCAAAGAACATTTCTGAAAAGGAAAGTAAGACAGGAGAGCAAAGGAGGGCACTCAAACCTCAGCTACTTTATGAGTCCTCCAGAGATCCGGATAAGCCCAGTTTTAAAGATATCAAAATCTCCACTCAACTTGCTCGTTAAAAATTCTTCAAATATGTTAATTAAAACAATCAACCGATAAATGCAAAACGGCCAATATAAATAGCTCAAAAGTCTAGTTCACATGAATAGGAATAGGATGTCATTTTGAGATCCTGGATTTCAGAGAAAAGATTAGATGAAGAACAGGAAGGCAGGGCCTTCTGAACGTGGCCAGACCCAGATTTAAGAATCTGTGAATTGGGGTGCGTGGCTGTCACGGTGTGGCGTAGGGTACAGGCTGCAAACATCTGACTGTCTAAATTGGCATTTAAATCCAATCAGCTTTGAGCTGCAAGACCATGGCAGAATTTTTGTAAATCTCTGTCATGGTGTGGGCCATAAATGTCATCACATTTTTAGTACTGTAAGGATTCAGTAAAATAGCACACGGCAAGGGCTCCCCACTCACAGCTACTGGTCAAGGATGTTAATGAAGAAAATGATGATGAGGAAGAGTTTGCAGGAAATAAACAAGCCTAGGCCATGTGAAAATTAGGGTCGTACTACTGGAGCCTATCAGTCTCCTGTCAGTCAGAAGATGGAAAAAATCAACTTTCATAGTTTATAGGAGAAAAAGACTTCCTTTAGAAGCCTAAGATTGATTGCATAAAAACAACATAATTTGTCCCAAACCCTGTAAATCTGGATAGTGAAATGAAATGAAATTTAACATTAAAAATAAAGCAAACGATTGTAAAAGTTGCAAAATTATGAATTTTATTACTCAAAATTCAGAATTTAGTTAATATATTTTTAAATTTTAAAACCGTTTTGAATCATATAAACAAACAAGTCACATTAACCAAAGAATATCTCAAAAATTGAGGACAAATTTTTGGCTTATTATTCTCAAGATTTGATTGCATGACTATTCCAAACACACTTTTAATTATTTTATAGCTTATTTGAGAAAAACCCATTTGAAGCTAAAAAGAATATCTGCATTTTTTAAACTATACTATTCAAATATAATAACTTACCAACTGGCCCTACGCATACTATCTTAAATGGCTTCGAAAGCTATGCTATTAATAATGGAGAAAAAAAATTTGAAAGAGGAATAGTGGATGTTTTGAGACAAAGAATACAGATAAAATAAGTTCACAACATGCACATATTCAGGTGAACAAAAACTCAGAAACAAAAAGAAAGACCCTGTATTTTCTTATAAATCTAGTTCTTTTTCTCATTTTTCTTAGGAAGAAAAAGCTATTCAAAATTTCCCACTTAACATCTACCTAATTTTTCGAACCAAACCCTGGCCATTATTGGATTTGTTCAGAAATTAAGAATAGAAAAGGCATACTGGATAGTGAACAAATTGATATAGAAATTTCAAATTAAAAGGCTCAGAAATTTGTTTATTCAACCACTAGTTTTGTGCACTGTCTATAACAAGCTGGACCTAAAAATAAATTGAACAAATTAGACAATCTGTGAAAACAGTGAAGCTGCTAGAAAACAGGATGGTGTGGAATTGGGAACCACATATCTGGAGATCTTACAGACATGGGTTAAAATCCGACTCTTTTGTTGTTATCTGTGTGATCTGGAGCAAGTTATTGAATTCTTCTAAACCTCAGATTCCTCAACTATAAAACGGTGAATACCTTTATCGTGGGATGATTTTAAAGAAAAAATTGACAATACATTTCAGGATCCAAGCCTGCTGCCTCTAACTTCACAAATGCTTGTCTTCTTATAAACAAAAATTATTGGATTTATGATTTAATTCAAGCTGAGAGGAAATACTCAGCCTCATAAACAGGAGGCAATATTAAGATCTCCAATTACACAATTTACAAGAGATATTTAATTTTCTCTCTATATTTGGCCTATAATCATGCCACCGAACACTGAACATTCAGTGCAACCCTAACAATCTGCATTTTGTCTTGTCATTAACCAAGTTGATAGCATTAATTCTGGCATGTCAGAGGGTATGAACTGTTGTTCATTATCCATTTCCCATTTCTTAAATAAAACAAACCCCAAACATTTTGTTGGACACATGTTTATTCTTAATACATTTCATCTCTAATAAAGTATTATGAAATAATTAAGTTTTGGTCAATGGAATGTGAAAACAAGAAATACTTGATTAACAGTACTGTCTTAGTTACTTTTCTCATTGCTGAGACAAAATACCCAACACTCACAGCTAAGGGGAAAGGTTTATTTAGTTCACAATTTATGGAGGTTTCAGTCTATAATCAGCTGGTTCCATGGCAGGGTGGCA
Organism: Hydrochoerus hydrochaeris; assembly: GCA_004027455.1. NCBI lineage: Eukaryota > Metazoa > Chordata > Mammalia > Rodentia > Hydrochaeridae > Hydrochoerus > Hydrochoerus hydrochaeris. Next base: position 33,038 of record PVLA01000449.1, on the reverse strand, counting down.
AATGGCAGAGGGGCAACATTTCATGGTAGTGGAACACAGCAAAAGCAACAAGCGGGAGACAGAGCGAGAACAAGCCTCTTTCTGTTTTTATATTTTATGCAGGCTACCACCTTAGGGTGGGTATAGTGCTCACACCCTTAATCCCAGTACTTCCATGAATCAGTCACAAACTAGATTCAGCCACCTCTGAAAAGCCAGATCCCCTTGACCACATGAGGCTTTGGAGAGACATCTTGACATAAACCATAACAAAGACTGAAGGATATAAAACACAGTTATGCCCGTTTCCTTATCATGTCTCCCTCTGCGCACTAGATGCTTATGTAATAAGATACTGGAAGCTGAAATTACAATCTTGGAAACAAGAGGAAAGTTGCATGTTGAAGACAGAAGGGCAAACATGCAGAGAGCACTGCAGCCCTTGAAGGTGACTGTGCACTATGCCCAACTCGGATGGGCTTCAGTTACTGCGATTTTAGAGTTCACTGTTTTGTTTTTTGTTTCTCCACTGAATCAATCCAGAACTGAAACAACAACAACATTGACAGCAACAATTTTGCTCTAAGTACTCATAGAGTTACTGAGTTACTGAGTTTGTTTCCCCTGTACAGTCACTAATGGAAAACAGAAAGAATAAAAGGAAAAGTCGAGCCATAGTAAACAACATCAGCCATTCGGAATTGAGTAATGGGGCGAGGATCGAGAGAAGTACAGTGAAAGATTATGACAGTAACAACCATTTGGAAGTACTTCGTGACATACGTATTTACTCAAAGTATTTATTGATTCTCCTTGGATCATTTCTTCATCTTGCTAATGTCCTTTAGGGAACTGATGACCCTGTTCACCTCCTGCTAAGTTTCAAGGGAATTCTACTTTTAGAATAATTATAAAGGAATTTTAGGGAACCTGATGTCATCAGAAAATGGAATTCTGTTAATAAATACATTCCTGATTAGCAGACTGACACTTTTTTCTTAAAGAGCTGTTTTAAAGGACTAAGTGATAATGTCAATAATTGTAACAGCTATTGTATGATTTTCTGACATTCCATCCCTTCAATTACAATCTCTCAAAACACAGATAGAATTACTCACTAAGAAGTTTACTTGTTCAATTTAGTGAATATCCAACGTATTAATCCTAAATTGACCTGGACATCCTTCTAATTAAATATAATCTTCACAGCACTAGAATTTTATTCTTCCAAAACTTTCTTTCAAAATGCAATGGCCTTGTTACTCTAACAGTGAAAGTGCAGAAGCTTTGGTGCTGGTAGTCACTGCTCCTTTGTCCGGGCCACTTTTTTTTTTCTAGCTTAATTTCTGATTAGCTCTCATCTATGCTAAGGCAAACTACAGTTTGAAAAACAAAACACCACTTTAGTCTTAGTTCAGACATAAAGATGCTTAAGACACTATAACTAATTAACTAGCTAGAGATTCCTAGGAACAGTGGCTGAAAATGTGAGTCTACATTCCAAAACTTAGCAAAAAACTAAACAACAACAACAAAAACTAACAAAGAAAGACTGAGGCTCTAACTAGCTAACTGTGATAACATGAGCTTGGCTATCTTTACAAGACCTCTTTTGAGGAAGACTTAATCCTGGTGTTCTTTAGCCATAGGGAAAGCCATGCCTGCAGAAATCGGCCTGTCAATATGTTAACCAAATTATGACCAAATTAAGGGTGAAATCTGGCATCTGAAACAGCTTCCCATAAGTGACAGAAGTAATTTTAATCAAAAACCAAATGCAACATATTGTTATTTTATATACTAAGGCAGATATATATAAAAATTTAAAAGTAGGCAATCATTCTCATCTTTTTCTAAAACAGAACTACATAGATTTCCAGAAAAAAATATATAATATCCATATAACATAGCTTTATATCCAATTAATTTTTTATTTCTTGTTTTTACCAGGAATTGAACTTGGGACCTTGCGCTTGCCAGGCAGGCACTGTGCCACTGAGCTATATCACAGACCCCAATTAATTATTTTTAATGCTTTCCCTGAAGAACTATTGTTGATTTACAGTAGGCCCTAGACTTGAGTTTATATATGTGCATGCATATATGTCTAGAGAGATAGAGTGAAAAGCATATAAAAAGAGACTGGGAATTTATAACCTAGTTTTTTAGAAACCTGAATTTGAATATTTCTTGGAAAGAATAGACATCTTTCATACTGCAAAAGTTTGTAAAAGCACACAACTTAGATTTGGTCCACCAAATCCTCAATTTAGTATGTAGATCTGAAGCTCCTGCTTTGAGATAAATAGGAGTATTTGTGGGTTTTCTGGAAAAACTACCCCAGAGAAAATACAGAGATTTTGAAAAGTTAAAAATAAAGTCACGGATGCAATTTCTGTCCCATCACTGTAGCTCAGACTTCAGTATCAGAATCTGTTGGAGGGCTTGATAAAACATAGGATGCAGGGTTACAGTCATACATTTCTAATTCACTAAGGCTGAAGCAAAGATAAAAATTTTATTTCTAATTTCCCCCTTGCTGCTGATGGTGCTATTTATATAGGGAACACACTTTGAAGACCAAGGTCGTACAGCAAAGAAGAGCCTATGGAAGCCCAAGGTAGAAGTCAATGGTCACTATGAGACTAGGACTCAGTGCTGTCCTAGGCACCCAGGAGGATCTGGGCTGGCCTCTCCATCAACCTTATGTGTAATCTCATTGTTGTGAAGAAAGCTCCTCTTGGGACACAAACTCTGGGAAGTGTAGAGAAAAAGTACATCTGTGTGTGGGGAAACCACAGGCCAGCAGGCATCAGTGAGTGCACAAAAATAGTGGCTAGATTTACTCACTGAACAATTATTACTGAATACAAGGTTAGGTGTTTGGGACTCATGAGTGTTCAAAGCGGCAAATGCAGGGGGTGGGGGAGCAGCTCACTGGTACAGTGCTTTGCTAATATACTTGAGGTCCTAGATTTGATCCCCAGCACTTCCAAAACAAACAAAGACAAGAGCAAACAACTGAAAATATTCCTAATCTTATTAAGATGCTAGGTCAGGGAAATAAATATTAACTGCACAAGATATAAAACCTATCGGATATATTGGTCTTATAGAAATACATGTGAAAGAAAAAAAATAGGAAGAGTAGGTCAGGATGATACTGAAAGCGTACTACAGCATCAGAGCTGCCACAAAGGAACCGAGACAATTATAACCTGCAACTTTAGGGGTTCCTGATTCGTCAAATGCCAGGATTCGTATAAAGAACTACAGATAGCAAGGGTGTAGAATTCAAGGATGTCCTTCTGTCTAGATGTCTATGACATTCACACATTCACAGGTCTCCTAGCTAAAGTAAATCTAGGAAAGATGAGAAATTACATGGCGTTTTTTTTGGTCAGTCAGCTTTCCAAATTCTAAAGTATACTTTCTCCCTAGACCTGCAGTAAAGAATCAGCTATAGGGAAGAGGGGTACAAGTTTCCTATTTCAGGTCTGCAATGACTCTTAGATTCTAACACACAATGCCAATCATCAGAAAACAGGGTTCCATTTTATTTAGTTACAGTTCTTACAGCACTTTCTTCTTTATCCAGGACTTAGGTTAACCAATACTTCTATGAGAATCTGGTTGAGATAATCTAGTTAGAAAGCAAATTCTATGCATTCTAAGACACTTTGGGGGGTTATTTTTCACTACTTCATACAGAAGCAAAAGGAGAGAATAATTTGCTTGCAGTGAGATCTTTGTACGCTTAAATTTATAAGGTTTATATCCTGAAAAGCAAAGTTGCTCCTGTCTTATCCAAGTAAATCTGTGTTCCAAATACGTATCAGAAAGAAAGGGGACAGAGAGAGACAGAGACAGCAACAGAATGAGACAGAGAGAGAGGAGAAAGATGAGGAAAAGAAAAGAAAAAAAGGAAAGAAAAAGAAAAAAAGAATCAAACAAACCCAAGATCAAAAGCCTAAAGGCTCTCACCCCTATGTCTCTCCAAGTGTTCATATGTAGATACCAGCGTCACATTCTTTGGGATTCTTCTCCACCTTCAGAATTCTCATGCATTCAGACACTTAGTGAAACATGCTGTTTGCTTTTCCATATCATTACCACTTTCCGGAGCGTTCTGCATCTCATGAAGTCATTTCCTCAACTCCAAGTTTCCTTTTTTAAACCACAGCTGTACAAAGCTAGCTTCTATCCTCAAAAGCACTGAAATTATGGGAAAATATCATTGGGCATTCCTAACCCACTGCTAGTTGAAAACACTTTCTGAATTATCAAATCTGTACTAAAAGTCCAAGATATACTGAGTTATATAAACATATCCTTTCTGTGTTGCTTTTTAAGCTTTGAAAACATTGAACTCAGACTCATGACATGACATGAGAAGAATTCCATTTTGACAAAATGAAAAACACAAAAATTCCAGAGGAAAAAATAAATGCAAAAATAGAATTGGCTGGAAACCAGAAACCACACACACACACAAAGAAATATAGGAAATGGAACTAATTGGTTACTAATAGTGAAGACTTTCCCCCCAGACTTTCTTAGGGGAGGAAAAGAAAGAGAAAATGTAAAGTCATGTAGAAACTTAAGAGTTTGGACAAAGTTATCTAGTCTTGAAATGTACAGAATTCCATGTGAATACATGCATTTATGAAAGAACAATAAATTTTTATTTACTGAAATCTCCCAAGTTAATCTTGGGATTCTTCTGGTGTACTAATAACAGAGCTTTAGTTAGGTCCATGTAATTACACCATGATAACCTTTTCTTGTGGTGTACAAATCTTTGTCTTTCGCCCATGGCCATTCCAAGGTGCAGTCCATGCAGGAGTGGACATGCTCTAGCAGAACACTTGCCAGCTCAGCAAGAGGCACTGCTATCAGATCAGCTTTCAATGAATGAACAGCCCTGTGCACAGTGGCTAATTTCACACCAGCAAAGTTGTTTCATTTATTCTTTCACTGTGATTCAGCCATATCACTGGGTTATTCTGGTCCAGAATGTATCAATTATTTTTGAACTAATCATTTCTGTAGATGGATGTTGGAAAATTGATCTCAGTATTTTGGAGTTGGGGAGGGTATAGTTCAGTGGGAGAGTGCTCACTTAGCAGATTCAATATCCTGGATTTGATCCTCAGCACTGCGAAAAATAAAAATAATAATAAATAAATAGTTATTCATTTGATAGGGATTTCTGGAAAGTCAGTATTTTTAAATTTGCCAAATATTCTGGTATCCTAAGTTTAAAAAGCTAGGAGTTAATTTATTTAACAAAAGTAATTTATAAAAGTTTGCCTCAGGGTACATCTGTGGAGATAGAAGATTCAGTGCTGCAAAGAACATTAAATGATCTTTATTTAATTTTCAATGTATAGTTCAAGGATGTGGAAAAAGCTAGACCGTGTGTGTGTGTGTGTGTGTGTGTGTGTACTAGACATCATATGGCTCATTTCCATTTGATTTATACATAAGAAAATCTGGTCTCAATTTTGAAATTCCCTATTCAAGGTCATATAGCTACATAGTAAAGGTGGCAAAAACTGAACCCAAGTCTCTGAATTCCAAGTGATCATATTGATGATCACTAATAAGAAAGTCTTATATACAATAACACCTCAGGCAATGAACAGAAAAAATTGATATGATGCTCTTTCTGCACTCTTGTTTTAAACTACAAAAGCATATTCATATATATATATATATATATATATATATATATATATTAGTGAAGATCCTTATAACCACTATTGCACTATATGTAGGCAAAAGACAGAAAGATTTACAAAATAATGATTGAGGAAAGGCTTTTAAATACATGTAGTTTAATGAATTTTTTACCCATCCTTCAAAACTATAATAATGAAAATTGATGAATGAGTACTTTATGTAAATACATTACATATATTATCTGCTAGTATGTTATATTCTTGGTGTACTGCATATATATGCCTCATTTTATTTCTTTTATTATTATCTCAATGTTTAATCTCAGTTCCTTGAGGCATTAAGAGCAACTGTCCTAAAATTTTTTTTTGTCTTTTTGAGACAGGGTCTTGCTATGCAGTTCAGGCTGGCCTTGAGCTCACTTTGTAGCCCATGCTGGTCTCAAACTTCCAACAATCCTCCTGCCTCAGCCTCCTGAGTGCTGGGATTACAGGAGTGAGCCACCACACCTGGCTCATAAAATTTTTTTAAAAAACTGGTTTTTTGTCAGTACCATGCTGATTTTATCACAGTAGCTTTGTAGTATAATTTCAAGTCAGGGATTGTGATGCCTCCTGCCTTGCCTTTGTTGCCCAGAATTGCCTTTGCTATTCTAGGTGTTTTCTGGTTCCAAATGAATTTTAGGAATATTTCTCTAAATCTGCGAGGTATGGTAATGGTATTTTGATTGGAATTGCATTAAATTTATATAACAATTTTGGAAGAATGGCCATTTTCACAATGTTTATTGTTCCTATCCATGAACAAAGAAAGTTTTCCCATTTTCTGAAATCCTCTGATTTCTTTATTCAGAGTAATGTAATCTTCATTGTGTAGATCTTTTACTTCCTTTGTTAGATTGACTTCTAAGCTTTTAAACACTGGCACTGGTCTATATGATTTCAGAGTTATTTGTATTCAGTGAATTACATTAATTTTTCAAAATGATCTCTCAACCTTATCCATCTCAACCCTACCTACCTCAATTTTCTTAAAAAAAAAAAAAAAAAGATTTGTGTTTGTTTGTTTTCAGTGCTGGGACCAAACCCAGGGTCTCAAACATTAGGCAAAGGCTCTACTATCAAGCTCTATCCCTATCTCATAAAACATACACCTTTTTAAAAACTTTGTCAAAAAAGTTGCTTCTAACTATGGAAAAAATTTGTCATAGAATTGAATAGAAATAACATTAAATTGATTCCAAATAAAGATAAATAAGACAACCAAGACTTTAAGAATGAAGGCCTTTGTGTAGGATTGAGCATCTAACATGTCTTACTTCTCAAGGTTTCCATGCCAATCTTTCTGGAATACAAAAATAAGCTGTGAAATAACATTTCCGCATAGCACAATACGCAGCTTTTGATGTGCCGAACTGTTTCCTTGCTTTTTTTTTTTTTAATGAGCCCAAATAAATTGTGAATTTTTAGCAAAAAAGACAAGTAAAACTGGTACCAGTTTTTGGCAAAGCAATGTAACTTTTGTTTTTTGTTAATGAGGGAGGACTTAAAAAAAAAAGACTTGAAAGGGACTTTTTATTTCTGTTAATACCCTTTTTAGAGACACTCATAACTAGTCATCGCTCTGCAAAATGGAGTTTTTATAAAAGTTATGCTTAAACTATAAACAACACCAACCGTTTAACACAATCTATCTGGAGAAGACAAATGGGGAAATCTAGGCCATTTCAATCCTTGATTCAAACCACCTCGCAAAAGGAAAACAAACGAGGAAAGAGCTGTAGGACCACTGATTCCTCTCATGCAGTTTGCAGAGATTTCTTTTCATTTCCCAGGCTTCTCCAAGGTAAGTAATGCGTTTGCTAAATGTGACAAAAACCTCCAAGAGAGGGACAGAGGAGCTTGTGCAGGTCAGGGGAGCTGGCAAGGGGTGTGGCACTGCCTGGGCCCAGCAGCCAGCATGCAGAAGGCCCGAGAAAGGCCAGAAGGTACTGAGCAGGACAGCAGTAGCGAGGGGAACCCTGGCACCACAGCAGCAGGGACAGTGAGCGTGGCGCTGGGCGCAGCATTTAATCAGCACCGATCTGCCAGCAGGGAAAGTGCGGTCCGGGAAGACCTTAATGACGGAGCACCTATGGTCCCTGCTTCCCAGAAACTCAGAACCTAATAATGTTTTGTGAGGGAGCCTGCGGTTAGGGAATGGAATCAAGATCAGAGCCGAGGCCTTGCGGAGCGCAGTGAGGACGGTTTGTTTCTCTGTCTCACGTCCAATCACTCCTCCAAAGAAAGAGGCTGCAGGTGATAAGGCGGAAGAACTATTTATTGGTGTCTATTAATTTAAGGTGAGTACAAATTCCAGAATTTACTTGGTGTCTTACTGGGGCCTTTAAGTACGCAATATGCCATATCTAAAGATCAAACTGAAGCCATCACCCACGAGAAGGACCTTGCAAGTTCATGAGGATCAGGACCGTGCTCATTTCATCCCTAACATCTGCGGACCGCAGGGAGCTGATGTCTCCCACCTGTCGGTGTGGGGTTCAAGCCGGGAGGTGTTAGAGCGCAACACTTATTTCTGAGGGGCCAGATTTGACTGTTACTTTCCCTTAAAAAAAAAAAAAAAGGAAAAGTTAAAAATATTATTAAAGGTAAATAAACAAATCTAAGCTTCCATACTGAGATTTTTTTTTTTAAAGTTCCTAATTCATGACTCCGCTAGTAGTTTCCCGGCCACTCCTCTACTACTTCAGTGACCGCCTACCCACGACTGACTTCAACACGTTAAAGTTGAACACACCGAGTGACACCAAGTTATAGGGTACTGATGACAGTCACAGCGCCCTGAACACTTTTTACAGTGTTTATCACTGAGTTTTCTTTAAACATCATAGGGAATAACAGTGTCCTCAACCCGAGGCTTAGATGTATCAGTCCATTTCAACATGATTGGAATTGTCCTCGTCCTCCGCCGCAAGCTCTCTTCCAGATCACTTATTATCTTTCCTGTCACTTCAGTTTCAGAGTTAGAAAGCCTGGTTTCTGAACTGCCATCATTTCTCTCTGGCCACGTTTAAGCGCTCTGCCTTAAAGCGCAGGGCCATAGCTTTCTGATCTGGGTAGCTTTGGTGTTTCTGGTACTCTTTTCCTGATCTCTTCTCTCCTAACACGGCTGGATCCAGACAGCGGGAAAAGAGGTCCCTCGTGCCTAACAGGGCTCAGGTAGACTGGATGCCCCAGTGAGCTGCCTGGTCCCATATCTAGATAAAAGTAACTCAGCACAGCTTTGGATACCTCTTTAAAAGGCAATGAAAAAACTCCTTCCATTTCACTTTCATTTTGAAGACAATATTTTTTAAAGATTTCTGAATGTAATTTATGACTTAGTTGATTTCTGAGTATAATTTATGACTTAGTTGACACAAAGTCTTAAAAAGCTTAACAGAACAACATCACATATCTTTATTGGGAGGAATAATATCATGGGGCTCTAGTACTTATGAAAATAGTAAAAGAATTTATCATGCAAAACTTCTACTTTAACCCAGCGTGGTGGCACATCCCTGTATTCCCAGCACTCAGGGGGCTGAGGCAGGAGGATCACTGCAAGTTTGAGGCCAGCCTGGGCCACAGATTGAGTTCAAGAACAGCCTGAAGTGCATAGTGAAACTTTGTCTCAAAGACAAAAAAATAAAAAATTAAAAAAACCCAAAATCTACGTTAAAACATGCTATAGAATGGACTATGTAAAGTGTAAGCGAAGGATCTCAAAATCCCCATCGAATACATCAGGGGGATGACGTGTGGGCTTCTGGTGCTGTTTCTGAAAGGCTCTCAGAGCTCCAGCTCCACTGTCCTTCCTCTAAGCAGCTAGGAAGCTGACACGGCAGTCCTTGCTACTGAAGCGGCCTCTCCCCCTTGTTCTACCTCTTCCTCCTCTTCTTCCTCCTCCTCTTTCCCCCCTTATTCTCTTCTCTTCCTCTCCTCTTCCTACTTTTTCCTCCACCTCCTTCTTTTAAGATTAAAGAGTTCATCAGTGTACCACAGCAATATATGTGCGTATGTTTACAGCAGCACAATTTGTAACAGCCAGATCTTGGAAACAATGCAAATGGCCATCAACTGAGGAACTGATAAAAAGATGGGGTCTTTTTTATGCAATGAAGTACATCTCAGCCATAAGGAAGAATAAACTGGAGACTTTTATAGGTACATGGATGCAACAAGAGACCATACTCATGAGTGAAATAAATCAGAGTCACATGTGTAAACATTGCATTGTCTCCTTGGCGTGAGAAACTGAAAGACTAAATAAGTTCTAAAATGTACAAGAGATATTGTGAAATGGGAAGAAACTGTTCAAAAGGAAAAAGAAACTAGGATGAGGGAAAGGGGAAAGGACAGTAGAGAAACGGGAAAAAATGTGAGCCATATTATTAGTGTGTCTTAGTTCATTAAAAAGGAAAGTTCGCACTAATACGACTGCAAAAGATTTATGTCCATACCTTCGACCCTGAGCAACTATTTTAAAGAGAACTACATGTAATGTATTAACTATTGTTGTTCTCCTATTATTTTGTTATGAAATTTTGATTTATATTTTTTCAAAAAAAATAGTCTATAAGAAAAGAAATTAACTGCTCAAAGAGAAATCCTATTGTTTGATCAAGTTTGCATGCCTCTATCTAGTGACCCAAGCTACTATTTTGAAGATAATATGCAATATGACAACCACTGCTAAATTCCTATTTTGTTTTGAAATCCTATATTGCTACTGTTTTTTGGTTATTGTTGTTGTTGTCATTTTCGCTTTTTTGTTTGATTGATTTTTCTGCTTTTTCTCTCTTTAAAATAAAAATTTAAAAAAGAGTTTATAAGAATCAAGGGGGATGTATAAACAATAGATGAAAGAGAGAAAAAAATTATAATCCAACCAAATATTCTTTATTTATGTCATTTCCTAGTAATAACAAAGGGGCAGGGAGGGCTAGACAGCTGCTATCACAAATCAGCTTTCAAAAACTTCAATTGCTGCATTTTAAAGATCTTTAACACTGAAGGCAAATCACTTAGCAAACAATACGTCATATTTTGGTGACCACACAGACATCTTGTAAAGTCCCTGCACCATGCCTTAAAGTCTGGTGCTACTCAGTAAATTCTCCAATGCACAAATGGTGAAAACACACTTGTTCAGTGAATAGCTAATTCATTCAGTCATTTCACACAGACAGGAAACAAGCTCACCAGCCCGAATAATAAAATTCAGTCTTACAAAGCTCTAAACCTTACTTTGGAGCCATGTGGGGTGGGGGTGGGGGTAGACACTGATTTTCAAAAGGAGAAAGGGAACAGGTCATGCATTTCCTTTAGTCTCTCTGTTGTTCACTAACATGTGTCCACCAAACAGCAGTACTGAATGACACTGCCACAAAACCCAACCTGGAATTTAGCATCCACAGAATTTCACTCCAAAGCTATTGTGTGCAAAGGGATTAAAAACAAACAAAACAAAACAAACCATAACAAAACCATAAGTCCTTCACAGAAGTTGAACTAATAAGCTGCAAGGTAAACAATTCCGGTAAAAATATATATTAGAAACATTAACATTTTAATGAGTAAGTGGCTCATGAAAGAGAGAATAATTTGACTTGTACAACAATGACCTTCAAAAATGATCTGATAAATTTCCATCCCATGCCCATCTTTATGATAATTTTCACTTCCGTATTAATAAAAAAAACACAGAAAAGAAACATGAAGCGGTGCTTGTATTGGCGAGAGGGAGCCCTCATGAAATTTTTTTCCTTGTACAGAGGACCACAACTTGTGCAGGTGAAGGCTCCTTGTCATTATTAGAATGTTTAATCTATGTCCTCCATTCTAATTCCAATTTTATTCACACACATATGCATTTTAAATAGTTCCCACTAAATTTTAAAGAAGAACTACAAGGAAAAAGTATGGGGGAAAGAGTGCTACTGTCAGAGCATATGGATTTTTGGCTGTATATACTTAGAGGCATAAGAAATGACTCACCGGTGGAGTGGTAGGGAAGGCTGTCTTTAGCAATCTTCTGACCCATTCATCATCAGCAGATGCTCACTCAGGGTGCAACCTGAGTGATTACTCCCAGAAAGCTCGTAATTGCGGTAATTAGGGTCACATGACCTTCAGCATGGTCCTGCTTTTATTTTTTTTAAAGAAAGCACAGATGGCCAATATTAGCATTTGAATGAGCACTGGGGATCTTAGCGTGGAGCAGTTTAAATGCACCAGAAAGCTGACAAGCTCTATTCTCCAACACTTTTCAAGGCGTGATTTCACTCTTTTTTTTTTTTTTAACGTTGTCCATTCTGCTCTGCACAAGGAGGTCTGTCTGCCTTTTCAGAGCTAAATCTGAACAGTGCCACCCCCAATAATTTACTTAGCACTCAGCTTCCTGTAAGTGGAAAGCAGGGGTAGTGACTGTTTAGAATACACTGATACAATATTCACAGGAACAAAAACATCCACTGACCACTGTTCTTAAGAAACAAGCATTTTATTCATTGTACATTGTAAGTGCAAATATCACTTGAAACAGGACAGATTTCATTCTTCCCGCTGAAAATAAAGGTAGAGACCTCTCTCCACTTTCCCTTTTCTTTGAGAATTCCTTTCTCTGCCCTTTTCAAATGTATGGAAGAAAGCCTCTCCTGGGTATCTTAACTCAGGAAAGCTTCCCCAAGAAGCTCAGATCAGTCTTTGAGAAAAGCAAGCATCCAGGGAGCCAGCCTTTAGGGTTTCCCAGCTCCTGGGGAAGGTGAGAGCTTAACCTTAGTGGGCTTCTGATCCAGGCCACTATACTGTTTCCTGTCATAAAAGCAGGAGATATTTGTTTTTCCCTAGATAAAGCCAACTACCTCACAGATGGTCACCCAATTATGAGGTGAATTTAGGATGACTTGAGGACTCATTATTGATAGTGAATGCACACATGTATGTAATGGGTTGTAATTGGCCGCATAAAAGGGTGAGATTTCTTTTAGTCTCTACAACTTTTTAGCAGATGCTTGTCACGTGAATTACATTCTGGTTTAATGCTTATTGAACAACACCAGCTCTCTCGCCTCTGTTATCTTTGTGAAGGTCCTTGGAGTCTGGAGGAGTTTTTTGGTTTGGCTTGGATTGGTTTTAATTTCCCCCAAAATGTTCATTCCAGTTCAATCCTCCTCCCTATGCTGGAGCCTTTTTACACATTCTGTGAAGAATTTAAATGATAAAATTCTAAATTTTTCATCTGAAACTTTAACAGAGTATGGCAGTTTATCTTACTACTTCTTTTCTTTCAATTTAAACAAACTTGGGAGTAGTACCAAAATAAAATAAGTACAGAGATCAAGAATGTTAGTTAGTCCCCACATTTTGAGATTTTTTTTTTCTTTTCACAAAACCTAAAACCAAAAAAAAAAATTTTTTTTTTCTTTTTTATGAAAGGAGGTTGTCAAAACAGACAAACTCATCAGTATTTCTCTAGGCACTGAAATATTCTATGTGCACAGGAGGACATGAAAAGTCTGACAGGACTGGGTGTCCACTCACAGTTAAAAAAAAATTAGATACACACAGAAGTAGTTCAACAAGTATTTGTTAAAAGCAAAGGTCGAAGATCTAAAGGGAAGGAGAAAGGGGAAAGGCAGAAACCAGGTCCAAAGTAAACCTGTCCTGTATTTGTTTTTCTTCAGGTGCCAGCTTCCCAGTCTTCTTTTTTATTTTCTGTGCTTTGACTTTAATGAATTAATTTATTTGTTTTTGTTGAGGCAGGGTCTCTCTATGCAGTTCAAAATGGCCTTAAACTCACTGTGCAGCCGGGGCTGACCTTAAACGTACAGCAATCCTCCTGCTTCGGCCTCCTGAGTGCTGGGATTACATGCATGTGCCATCACACCCAGTGCACCCCTGGATATTTAAAGACTCAAGAAACACCATTCTTTCTCAAGCTCTCTCTCTCCTTCGTTATCTATTTAAATTCTATTCACCTTTAAGTTCAGCTAAAATTCCTTTGATTAACTGCAACCCTTTAAATCTGAGTGAATTATGTCTCCTCCTGATCTGTCAGCAGTTATGTGTACTTAGTATTAACTTTCTTGTATTAGCGACTGCGTACACGCACTAGTTTTAGTTACACTGGGTTATATACTACTGAAGAGTAAAGGAATCATTTTTAATATTCTTAAAGCATTCATAGAACCTACCTCTCAAATGATTCCTGATGCTGATACTGCTTTATTGAAAATCTCACCACATGGAGGCTTACTTCACATTTGCAAAGATTTAACTGCAAGACTACAGACAGCTCACAGTGACTTGGAAACACTATCACTTTTTATCTTTCCTCAGAAAAGCTGCATATTCGTTAAACTGTGAGACTGAACAACGCAAATTTCCAAAATCTGGACCAGGCCAAAATGTGCTATACATGGGCTATTTTCTTTTCTCTTTTCCTTCCTTCCCTTTATTTCTTTTCTTTCTTTTCTGTTTAGCTGTCAGTTATTCACCCTGTGGCTGGGATTTGTAAACGTTTCCTTGAACATACTTCTCATTCTCTACTCCCTTCAATCCTACAAAACATAGTATTTTGGGTAGTGAATGAGTCCTGCATCCAAGTAAATGAAACCCTGTTTGAATACATCTGAGTGGAAGGCCTCTCCCAGCCATGTCAAAATGATGAATTGATGAGACAAGTGTCAAAAATCAAAACTTGTGGGTAAGGAAATTACAGATGTGTCTCTAAACACACCATGACCTGTAAGTGGCAAACGTAACTGATCAATGCAAAGAGAAGCCATTTACTTGGGTTCTGCCATACACTGTGGTGTTTATCTTCTAACCAGAAAATTAAAATAACTTTGGCTACTAATGCAGAGTGCTAATCAACAAGAACGTTTATAAAATCTTCCCAGGCATGTGTAAGAAAATTTTTAAAATGCAAATATTTTCTCAGTCTCTACAAGAAACACAATAGCAGCTCCAGGCGCAGTAGCCAAGGAGGAAGACATTTGAAGAAAATAAAACCGTTTACCTCCCCTGGGAACTCACATCTCTTGTGCAGGTACGGTCATTTAAGCAATGGAAAATGTTAAGGTAGCTTTAGTAATTATTAACATGGAGCAATATGGTTTTGTTTTTGTTTTCTGAGACAGGATCTCACTAATTTGCTAAATTGTCCAGGCCAGGCTCAAATTTGCAGTCCTCCTGGTTTAGTCTCCCAGAGTGCTGGGACTGCAGGCTTGCGCCACCATGCCTAGCTAACATGTACTTTGTATGTTATACAACACTTGTATGAAATAGAAGAAAAGGTAATTACACTCCACTGAAATGCATGTAATAATAGCCTTGGGTGAATATGTGAGCAAAAGTTTTCTCCGGTCATTAACTTTACTTCCCTTACCTGGCTGCTTATAAATGACTGGAGTATATTGTCAGTGCTAAAACATTGATCCTTTAGTTTCCGAACATCTAAAAAAGGTAGAACACCCCACCAAGCATAAAGCTTTTCTGCCTTAATATCACAGCCAGATGGTCTAAATTAGGTCTCAGAGTTCCTAAGAGATAATGGAAATTCAAAGTGAAATTGGAAAGGATTTCTATCTATGAAGTTTAGCAGGCTAAACATATTACCCCTTTGGTTATTTTATTTTATTTTATTTTATTGGTACCAGAGATGGAACTCAGGACCCTGCACTTGCAAGGCAGGTGCTTATGCCACTGAGCTAAATCCCTGGCTTTGGTCATTTTATTTTTATATTTCAAATTTACCTAAAATTTAGAAAGGAAAATAAAAATCACAATCAGAAGAGGAAATTCTTGTAATCTTATCTTCACTAATGATCTCAGCTATGATACCCTCAGTTTCTTCAGAAATACACTTTTTTAAAAAACTGTTGCTTTCTTCATTCTCCTTTTGGGGGCTACCGTTCCTTATGGCTTGCTTAGGATCCCTTTAAGATGCCACCATCGATGTTTCTAAAATGTGTCCCAGCACACTTGTACCTTAGTGTCACACCCCAGAGCTATTTCTGGAGGAACACTGAGATGTGGCAATTGATTTTCAGGGAAGGCTGCAAAGGATTTCATTCTATAAGTGAAATATCTTCAGACAAAAGATACTGCTATCCCTCTTATTTGTCATTCTCAAGATTAATGTCTGTTCACTTAAGCTAACCCCCAATAATGCATACATACGAAGAATTACAGTTGGGTAAAAGTGGTCTTTTCCCATTATTTTTATTCCATAAGAATCTTTTCTATGTTTTTAACTGTTAAATTTCATAGAATAATCGGTTATAAAAATTGTGTTTGGTTTCACGACGAAGTCTATCTTGACAGAGACAAATCTCTTCTATAATATAGACAGGAGGATCCCACAACTGTAATCCCAGCACTAAGGCAGTAGAATCTCTGTGAATTCCAGGCCAGCCTAGGCTACACTGTGAGTTCAAGGCCAGCTTGAACTACATAGCCAGATCCTGGCTCACAAAACAAACAAACACACAAACAAAAAATCATTAAAGGTAGGAGACATGTGGACTTAGATGCATATACAAATTGTAGTCAGTGTCTTTTTCTTAAACTTGGCTCTTCACTAATTACATTTGAAATAGTGGAAAAGCAATCAAAACAATGCTCTAAAGCAACATGAACAAAACACTCAATAGTATGAGACAAAACTCAATCTGCATTGGTTTGTATGATGAATGATTTTTTACATTTTCTTATTATTAAATCACTAGAAGTGATAACTCAGAAAAGGCAGATAATTTCACCCCTTTTAGAAATGATACAGAAAATATGTCAAAAAGAAAATCTTTGGCAAACTTACTCCAAACTAGCACACCTGTCTGTCTTGCTGTGAACGATATACATATATTATATCCCTTATCCTCATACACAATCATTGCTTTTCTTTTCTTAGATGGATAACCAATTAAGCTTACCAATTCTTAGGCTGAATTACAGAAGCAGAGAAACAGCAAGGCATATGTCTTTTTAATAATACAAGTTTGTTACTTTGCAGTAAGTGGAACATAAAAGATTTAAAAATGGACTCCTTCTTACATAAGAAGGAAATATAATCCTTTTGTTTTAGAATCATCCAACCTGCCCTAGTAAGATAAAGTTCAAATTCAAGCCAATATTCTTTAGTGATATAAATGGTATACAAAATGATCAGATGCATTATTCTTTGAAATGGTATTCTTTCAGGTGATTTCAGGAAAAGAATAAAGATTAGCTGTTCAATGAATTAAATCTTCAGGACTGACTGCATGAGCCTGAGGTTTGTATGAAAACAGACCCAAGGGGTTTGTCTTGTAGCCATTTGATACTACATTTCGTTAGGAAAAAGGCTCAGTTAGAGTATTTTTTTTTCATGGCTGATTAGATCCAATGATTACTCTTTAAATAGGGATCCAACAGTTATTCTTTGACATACTTCCAGCGGGTCGTGTTTTCTTATGTGTCTCTAGAATCAACAAGCCTACTTCCTCCGTATGTCAAAACTATCAAAGTAAAGGAGCAGTTTCTAGAAACGGGTTCCTGGGGTTCTCCTTTAGACCACGGGAGGAATGAGAAGCGGGGAGAGTCTGCAGGCCACCCCCTTCTGTCCCCTCCCACCCAGCCCAATTCAAGTCACCGCATGAGCTGATTCCTTAGTTTCGAGCTTTTTACAAAGAGCAGAAAATCCTTATTTATGATGGCTCATGTTTCAGAACGCTGAACAAGGAAAATAAATTCTCCTAGGACTAACTAGTGTTTCCAGTTAGAAATATGATTCTAGCTGTTTTATAGGTCTCCTGAAAGCACTAAACAAATAATTGGGCACTCTAGATATCTTTCCATAATATTGAAGCCATGATGCCAATCTGATAACTAGAATTTGGCATATGACTTTTCTATAAATATGATTCTGTTAGGCTAAATGTAGGAATAAAGGGCTATGGTACAGTGGCAGAGTGTTTGCAAGAGGCCCTAGATTCAATCTGTAACAGTAGAGGAAGGAAACAAAAACAGACAGACAGACAAACCAACCCCAGACATTATCTAAATGTAGGAATAAAACAGCAAAACATTCACCTTTCCTTTACCCTTATTTTTCTAAAACTTCCAAATCGTACTGAACAAGGATTGCTATTTCAAATATCTTTTGAGTGATTGTTGTTTAAAATCCCTTTTTTTTGCTCAACTTTTTTCATAACAAAAATGAACACAATGATCAGTTCTTACTACAGTATGTATAAATATGTAAGTAGCTGTATACTTAGTCTACAGATACGTAATAAGATTTTTTTCATTGTGTTAGATCTCAATAACATCACATAGACATTTCTTTAAGGGTCCTAGTAGGGGAGAGGGCAAAAAAGTAAAGACCCCAGCTCTCCTTAATGAGTCTACAGGTGTGCTGAATGCATTGAGGAAGGATAAATGAAAATGTTCATTTACAGGATGAAGAAGAAACATTGATAAGAGCTAACCAGAGAAGCATAGTAATATTTTTTTTTAACTTTTCATTTGCAAAATTAGACTATAGGCAATAGACATCAATTTAGGAGAATGCTCTAAATATTTTTAAAATATCCAGGACAAAATTCATAAAACCTGAGCACTAGCTAACTAGCATTTGAACCTTTCTCTTCTATCAGATTTGTAAAATAATCTTAATTCTTCTTACAGCATTTCAAACACTTCTAGAAAAACAACTGTGCCTTACATCACTTGAGCAACATTTCAATACAAAGCAAGCTTGAGAACTCTGTTAAAACTGCTATACTTGTTCTATGTCTCAGGATTCTCAATCTCTTTGTCAAGAAAATCATGATTAATAGAATTAAATGGATCGTCTGTCTTTGTAAAAGTGAATATTCAGAAAAATATTCAGTTTCTGACTTTGTTGCTTCAACAGAGCAAGACTGAAAAGACTCCCCAAAATGACAAAGATAGAGCCAGTGAAGGGAATATTAACAGGCAATTCTATCTAAAAAGGAAATTATTTTGTTTACACTGATTTTTAATCACCCATGACTCTTCTTATTCTATGTTAGACTTTTTAGAAGTGAGAAGCCATTATTTAGGAAGACAACTTAAAATCCTAATTTGAATATTGATGTTGGAAATGTGCAATTCAGACTGCATATGATATCACAGAATGTACACCGGTGCAGTTCTGGGGAATACTTACAACACGTTACTTCAAACGCCATACTTTTCTTAAGCTATATACAAGTCATGCTAAGTACAATGTTAGCAGTGAACATAAAGAATTTAGTAGAATATTCATAGCAATGCTATCTGTAATAGTAAGATAGTAGAAACATTCTTACATTAATAGTGAAGCAAATTATAGAATATTCACACATTAAAATATTTACAACCACTTAAAAATCACATTTGCAATTAACTGAAAAAGTTAAAGAATGCAAAATTTAACTTTAACTTTGTAAAAACAAAGCATTACAACAGTCTGAGACTAATACACCCCAAAAAAAAGAAGAAGAAGAAGAAGAAGAAGAAGAAGAAGAAGAAGAAGAAGAAGAAGAAGAAGAAGAAGAAGAAAGAAAAAAAGAAAGAAGCAAAACCGGTATCAGTTTAATGATAAACAAAAATAACTCAGAAAAATCACTGCATGTTTTCAAAAAAGTGAAATGTGTGGTCAAAAATTAGTCTTTACTTTTGTAGTTTCTGCATGTTGCTTGATTCCTTTCTGTATTAACTTTAGAGGATTTAATTTTTTCCATTGTATATTCAGTAATACTGTGTTTCACAGAATCTAAGGTACAATTCAGTATACTATGCACATTATTTACCACTAAGAAAAAAATGCTGCCCATTTCACAATAGAATTACCTGATTTTATGTAGTTTAATGTGAAAATGGTATCATAATTACTGAAGAATTGCAATGGTGTTTCTCATATATCTTTACTTACGGCTTCCTTGTATCTAGCAACTATTGTCATTTTTCTCAGGTAATATTACTACAGAAAAACAAGCTTTCAATGAAAAGGAACATTTCTTTTTCCTAACCCCCCCCCCAAAAAAAAAAATTTAGCTCTGGTTGAGAAAATAATGGTAATTTTCAAAACATACATTCTGTGTGGAAAACATGGCTGTTTCACATGAACTGATACATTTTTAAAACCTTTGCTATATCTAGCTCTTTTATAAAATGTAATTTAAGTAATCATACAATTTCTTTTAACACTCTTTGCATTCTCAATTGAGAAGACCTGATAATAGAGAATGAAACGGGTTCCACTTCTTTGTATGCTTTCTATATTTTAATTGGTTTACTTATTTAAAAACACAAAAGTCATTCTGACCTTTCACATTTTGACCAAACACATTCAATGTTCATAGTCTACCAAAGAAACTCCACATGGAAAAAGAGTAGAGGACCAGATTAAGACAAAATTTTGTGTATTATCCTTATTAATTTTTTCTAACACAATCTTATTTCATTTTAATGTTTTCCTTTTTTAAAAGTTAGTCAGATAAAAAATATGATTTCAAAATATTATGTTGACCATATTAACCAGAAAAT
This sequence comes from Hydrochoerus hydrochaeris, assembly GCA_004027455.1. Lineage (NCBI taxonomy): Eukaryota > Metazoa > Chordata > Mammalia > Rodentia > Hydrochaeridae > Hydrochoerus > Hydrochoerus hydrochaeris. Next base: position 12,798 of record PVLA01000449.1, on the reverse strand, counting down.
AAAAACCAGAAAAGAAAGAGTTTACTTCTTATTAAAATAAAAAGAAAAATTCAGGTTTAACTCTGTGCACTGAAAATGTTCCTGATTTAAATACATATACTTTGAAAACACTTAATCTTGTTTATAATTTCTGTTTGACAGGAATATTGGATGGAGTTTGGTCAGGAAAAGAGTAGTAAAATTTTAAATGATTTTAAAAGAAATTGCATATTTAAGTGTATATGATGTACACAGAATATACTAAATATTGAATAAGACAAGGAAGCTGGGCTAGGTGTTTTCAATAAATTGAAGTTATATCTTAGTCTCCTAGTTAATTGAAATTTTTAAATTTAGAATTATATTTTCAACCCATTCAAGACATGAATTCTCTGTGAGTACCAAAATATATAATCAGAAGAATATGCCTGCAAATTCAGAAAACAGACAATTTTCTTTAAAATGTTATTCAGCCTTCCAAAAAGCCACTCTTTTAATATTTATGTTAATAAAATGAATTAAATAAAACTTATTTTTTTATTTAATCAACACTCAACCAGTAAGTTAAAAGAAGTCTAACATACATTAAAGAAACTATAACTACTATGAAAAGAAACATAATCAAGAAATCATGTTTGTTAGCGAGCCAAGTTTGAAATATAACCAATTTCTACTTCATTTCAGCTTTTTACTGACTTTGCAAGAATATTCTGACCTAGCAATCTAAAGCCCAGGATATCTTTATCTTATTTCAGTTTATTCATGATCAATATAGATAAACACTGACCTTGATTTCAGCCGGCAGTCACAAAATATGTTGAATCAGATTAATAAAATCTGAAAGAAAAAGAGAAAACCACTCAGGAAATCAGTTAAATAATATCTTTCCATTTACTAAGGAAGAAGATAAAGTTAAGAGAAGTTACACGACCATTCCTCAAGCTATAAAAGTTACTAGCTGAAGCACACTTGTTTGCAATGCACAGGGATTATATAGGAATAACACTTTCAACTTGAAATTATTTTTATACTTTAAAAATTATTAATTTTTATTTTCAGTTTTCACTGTTTAAAAAATTCTCATGCTTATATTCTAAAACATTCCACCCAAAAAGACCTAATGTGTTAACATTTCTTTTTAAGATTTTGAATTAAATACAATAAAATGGATGTAGTTAAGTCATGTTATAGACATCTGTGTACTATCCACTCGTATGTTAAAATCCTGATTCTCACTGTGACTAATGGGATGGTGTTGAAGGTAGGACCTTGGAAGATGTCTGGAGCCCTTATAAGGAGAAAGAAATATAAAAATTGAGATTAGTGCCTTTATCAAAGACCACAAAAAGTTTCTTTGCCCCTATGTCACATGAGGACAGAAAACAAGAAGTTTAAACCACCCACACACAAAAAACAGCTATCAGCTGGCAGTGAATTAATTATTTTGAATTTCTTCATCTCCTGAACGATGAGAAATAATTTTGTTATTTATAAGCCACCCTGTCTATGTTTGTTATAACAACCTGAATAGACTAAGGCAGGCTTTTAATCTGAGTTAATATCCACAGAGAGTCTGTTGGTTTTGTAGTCCAGGATCATCAATTAGTGTCAAGGTAGCAAATGTCAAAGACAGTTACATTGGTAACACATCAGTCTTCCCACCGCTTTCCTACACTAAGCCTTTCCATTAAGATAAACTGAGACATAAATACGTGGAAAAGTACATTGTCAAAGAGAAACCACAAAGGAGGCAAATTAAAGACAAAAGCAAACCAAAACATCTGTGTCTGAAATCAGTCTGTCTCTGGGACCGGCAGCAAAGAGAGTAACTTCAAAATGGCAACGAGCGAGATTCTTGACTTGCTTCAGGAAGTGTCAACGGCAAAGCCTCCAGTTAAAAAGCAAGCTGGACCCTGGAAGTATCTTCATAAGCTAATAGGTTGGAAGTTATCATATGTTCCGTATGTCAGAAATGCGTCATTATTAGACCCTCAGGCTAAGTCCAAAAACTAAGCTAGCCGAAAACAGAACTCATTCAATGAAAACAACAGTATACAATAATAAAAAGAAAAAAAAAAACCTAGTGAATAACAAACAATAGCAGAATAACTGAATATGAAATAGTTGATTTTAAACCCAAGAGCAAGCACCTAAGAAGAGGAAGCTTCTTCATCACAAGAATAAAATAACACATTGATGCATCTACAGAGCACTTTTAAAAAGAGGATCTAGAGGCGTAACAGAGGACTTTGAAGATAAATACCTTTAGTAAGCCTGCTCCCATTCCATACAATGTGCTATTTTCTTTCATTTAAATGTCATTATCTAGCTTTATAACCAGTGACTCCCTAACTGTGCCCCAGTGTCCTAGACTGCCACAGTAAACTCACAGGACAATGGTAAAATGTATTTAAGATACACAAACAAACAATACCACAATAACATCCACTAAGACTACACAAATTAGGAGAGAAGTATAGTATTTAGTTTCAATATCAGATGCTATTTTCAGTGACATTGTTGCTTTGCAAAAACAAGTTTTTGATGATGTTTGGATAAAACGCCGACCCTATGAAAATCAATGTGGAGTAAGAAATTAGGATGAGAGTGGCCAGTGGGACTCCATGGTTTGAGGACGGAGCAATATTCAGCAGGCACATATCTTATAGTAATTGTGGTTTTCCAGAATAAAGTAAAAGTAATTCAACTTTCAATTCATGTGTGTTATTTTTTCTAAAGGCCTTTATGTGTTAGGACAAAAATACATGCCTGTTATGCTAATTAAATGGAACCATGAGGCACATCTTTTGACTCAGACGTGCTATAAAAATAAGACTACCTAAGTACTAGGGGCATTAGAAACAATGAAGATTTGTAACATTATTAGTGAATACGTTTTTGTTTTTGCTTTGTTTTGTTTTGATTTTTGCTCAATGAACTTAAGAGTAACTGGGAAAAATTAAAATAAAAAGAGAAGTAAAGGAGAGGAAAGGAAAACAGAGTTTAAAAGTATTTCTAAACTAAGAGGAAAAAACCTAGGAGAGTGTGGAAGGATATGTCTCACCAGAGAGGGTAAGGTGGCTGGTTGTGTGTGTGGCTGGGCGCACAAATGCACTATTGTGTATGAAAGTGGGATATAAAATAGTATATATGGACATAAGGTGATGAAAGGCAAAGAACAAGTAGTAGGCACACTGCATGCGTGTAGTTTACCACATTAACTGCCAGTGATCTTCCTCTAGGAAAAAGAAGGTTCTGGAAAAGAGATTTGGAGTCAAATCCAAATATTCCCTAGAAATAAAGTGATGCCTTGAACATCAGTATGAATACGCATATTGCCACTGAACTATATATGTATATATAAATGATTAAACTAAAGTTTGTGTTACATATATTTTACCACAATTTACAAATAATAAGACAAATTATGTTACCCTAGGATCAGTCATGGTGTCTTCTACTTAATTTGCTCAGTGGTCATTTAGTACATATCAAAACATAAATCTCAGCATGATACTACCACTAAAATGATTAAAGGAAATAAGAGCTCACCAGTTTCCTAGAGCCAGGGAAAGTCTGGATGGAACTGTCCACTTGTTTGTACACGCAGTTTAAAGTCTCAACTTACCATATGAATGCAGCTGTTTCTTGCTCAGAGAACATTTTCACATATTAGATTAATATACTGATATCTTTAATATTCTTTTGAATGTATTACATTCATGTCTTTACCTGGTCTTCTAAAAAAACATACTTTCATGGTAAAGTAAAACGGTACTGGTAGGATTTTTCAAAAGGCAGGAGCTATGATCCACAAACCTCATTTGCTTAAGGGTTTCACATGCTTGGAAGACCTACCGGGTCCCTGACGCAACCCCTTACTACTGCCACCACTGCCAGGCCCAGGGGGGAAAACATATCTTGCCTATTCTCTTTTCAAGATAGCATGAGTCAAACTCAAACTGCGCTTAAAATACTAGCTTAATTAGCTCTGTGAACCTTGTATTTGAATCCATATGTATAGCTATGAGTTCAGAATAGAGAAAAGGTTTGAGTATTCTTGAATAAATGAAGCTGTTCCATGCTACTCTTTTGTGGTTCTTTGGTGAAGGTAAACACAGTTGAAATTTCCTCTTTTGGTCAAAAGAAGAAAAAATAATTGTATTTTTGCCCTTTCTTGACTTCCATGGAAAGCACAATCTTTTCACTAAAGGTTTTAGGGAAACTGCATAGCCACAAGCAAAATAATGAAATTGGATCTTTATCTTCTACTATGAAAAAAAATCGATTCAAAATGAATTAAAGATTTAAATGTAAGACCTGAAATCATAAAATTCCTATGAAAAACAACCATAGTGTATCATCTCCTTGACATTGGCCTCGGGAGTGATTTTTTTTTTTTTAATATATGAGACCAGAAGCTCAAATAAAAAGCACAAATAAGGAAGTGGAATTACATCAAAATGAAATGAAAAGGCAACCTACCAGTGGAAGAAAATATTTGCAAACTATGTCTCTGGTAAATATCCAAAAATACATAAGAAACCATACAACTGGATAATGACAAACAAATAACATCTGATGAAAAATGAGCCAAGGACTGGCATAGACTTTTTTTCCTAAGAAAACATAATAATGGTCAACAGCTATGTGAAAAGTTGGTCAACCTCACTAATCCTATGAATGCAAATGAAAGCCACAATGAGATGCAACCTCACATCTTTTAAAATGAGTATTATTAAAATGTTAAAATATAACAAGATATAAAGAAGAGAAAATACATGTGATGTTAGAGAGAACATAAATTGCATAGCTATTGTGAACAACAGCATGGTGATAACTCAAAATATTAAAACAGAACTAGTATCTATCTCAGAAACCACACTCTGGGCGTGCATCCAAAGGAAATGAAAGCAGTACATCCCAGAGACATTACCACTGCCATGTTAACTGCTGTGATATTCACAGTCCGAAGATAGGCAACCAACCAACCAACAGATGAATGGAGAAAGGACTCGTCACATATACATGAGTGGAATATTATTCAGCCTTACAAAAGAGGCCTGCCATCTATAAGAATGTGGATAACCCCGTAAGACAGTAGGCCATGTGAGATAAACCAGACACAGAAAATAAATAGTGCACGACTTGGCTCATCTGTGAGACTTTAAAAACAAAATAAATCAGAGCAGAGCAGAATTTTGATTAACAAGATTGGGGCAAGGTCGGTAAAACAGTACAAAATCAGACTTACTGAGACCGAATAAGCCAGAGGTCTAATGTACAACATGATAACTGTATTTAAAAATTCCATACAGGTTACTGGAAATTTGCTAAAAGAGCAGATTACAAGTGCTTTTATCAAAAGGAATAAAATAATAAACCAATCAATCAATAAACGGGTAACTATGACAGGAATGCTAATTAGCTTTACTATAATAATTTGCTATGCATCGTATATCAAAATATTATGCTCTATACCTTAAACACATATAAATTTTATTTAAAAATATTTACTGGAAACAAAATCCTGAGAGAGGCCTTTTGAATTTCTGACCTAGTGGCCTGCAGTTGTCCTGTGGCTTTCATTTGCTCATTTTCTTTTTGTGATCTTACGGAGGAGGCATTTCCATCTGCAACGCCAGGAGCAGATGCTTTCTAAATAACTCCCCGGAACTTTGAAAAGTTCAACCTAGTTATTAAGTAAATAGCCACTGAAGAGTGCAGATTTATGCTGCCCCAAGGCAGAGCCCTCCCTGTGAACATCTGCTATGTAAACATGCAGGTCGAGGCTCTTTGCAGAGTAACCCACTAAACAATGCATTACTCAAAAGAAATTCTTTTCAATAGGATTCAGCATCTGCTACCAAGCAGCTTAATGGACTCTCCTACCGGAAGTACCATCTCTCCAGCTATCGTCTCTTTCTTCTCACTCCAAAGGCAGGGACAATGTCAGAAAATAATCTTGAGATTTAACTACCTTACATGAATTGATTTCATATTGTAATGGGCTGGTAACCTTATAAACTGTGTAATGAACTGATGTATTTATAAGGAATAACAGCTGAAAACAGCAGTTATGTTTTATCGATTGGATTATCGGTGGTCAGCTGGGAATGGAAAGCAACTTTTTAAGTCTCTTCCTATGCTGCTTCTTTGTGTTTCTATTACAGAAACTGTCAGCAAAAAAGTTACTGAGTTATAATTTACAAAAACAAATGTTGGGAGTACTGCAGATAAGATATTAAAATGTACTCTATCTTTTAAAAAAATAAAGTGTTTTTATTTGTTTATAATGTTTATATTTTTTATCATATATAGTAGGTGAAAAAAAGAGTAAGCACTGATTAGTATGGGCTTTGCCATGCATTTATTTATTCTGAACTTAAGTGGGGTAGGAATGACTGTGAGAAAGTCAAAAGGCAAAAAGTCTGATGCAAAGCAGAATATTCCTGCTATCATACAGCAATACCGAAAAAGAGCTTCATGCGATCAAAGAATGGGCAAATAAATCCTGCTACACAGACGAAGATTCACAGAAGTCACACGTGAGTTAGTGAAGGGCAAAGCAGTTGGACAGGTGGAGCTGGAGGAGGAAGGAGACTGACTTTGGTGCATGTAGCAAAAACAAATAGAGCACAGCCCCAAGGAGCCTGAAAACACAAGCGTTTTTACGTGGCTGGAGCAGAGCACACAAGCGCAGTTAGGTGCAGAGCTAGGCTGGGTCTATACAGGACAGATGACCTGGAAAGACCATCGGAGGAAGTTATACAACTAAGTGTTTAATTTTGTGGGCCCAAGTGAATAACTGAGAGCTTTTAATTTGAGAATGGAATGCTCAGGAAGTTGAAACTGGCAACATGGTAGACCAGATCAGAGATGGAAAGGGAGGAAGAGAGAACAGTCCATTCGGGTGGCTTCTGGGGCCATCTGAGTGGACGTGAATGAAGGACTCATTTAGGTGGAGATAGTGTCACTGTTATGGAGAAAGAGTGCCCTGTCAATTGTATGAGCAGGTGTGTAAGTATGCATCGTTTGCCATAAAATGTGTGTAGCTTAACAACAGAAACTTCTTTTCTCACACTCCTGGGAAGTCTAAGGGGAGAGGATCACAGTGCTCTTGTTCGTGAAGCTTTCTTCCAGCTTGTAGACAGTCAGCAACTTCTTACTGTGTTCTTAACTAATGAAGAAAGAAAGACACAGTGGGCATTGGGGGGGGTATTTAAAACAATCTGTTTCTTTCCCTGTCTCTCTTTGTCTCCGTCTGTCTATCTGTCTTTCTCTTCTCTCTCTTATAAGGCCACTGACCCTCACTGGATTTGGGCCTCACCCTTGTGATCTCATTTGCCTTTATCATTCCCTAAATATCTTATTCCTGAACAGTCACACTTCAGTGCATAAGGTTAAATTCAACATACAATGGACAGGATGTGAAAGGAAGGGGGAGAAAAGGAAGAGAATTCTAAAAACGTGAGATAAACAGAAGCCAGCGAGATGAAACATGCTTAGAGACAGGAGGGCTGAAGGAGGCTGCGTGACTGGACTGGAACAGAAGATGGTGGTGGGTTTTATTAGGCAAATGAAAGTTACGTTTCTGGCAGGATAGTAAGAGGAACGCATTCATTAGAAAACTGACCTCTTCACAGAGGGTATGATTTGATGTGATATGCAAATCTGTGTAATCTTCCTTAATATTGAAACAAGAGGGCTGGTGCATGGTCATGAGTTCAATCCCCAGTACCAAAAAAAAAAAAGTCAGCCTTAATATTGAAACAAGAAAAAAAAGAGTATAATTAGACCAGAAGATATCAACCCAGAAGCAGAAGTGTGTGCTACAAATCATAGGATCAGGCTGTCTGGCCAGCCCACATGGCATATTCAATCACGCTTTGCCTTGACAGGCAGGTATAGCATTCTTATAGTACCGTCTGCCTGTAAGACCAGATTGTTCTTAGTTAATTCTGTGCCCTACCTGCCCAGCTATGAGCTGCTCTGGATCACTGACCCAACAAATTCATATTCGCATCCCAAGCAGTTAATGTGGAATATGACACAAAGACAGGGATCTATAAATGTGGAATGAGTCACTCCCCGGAAAGAGTGGCTGAGTCATGAGCACTCCAACTAATTTCACCTCTAGACATCGTATTATTCATATAAAACAACATCGTAGGAAGCCAGGCACCAGGTATTGCTCCTAATGGAATGTTCTGTACTCTGACATATCTGCTGTAGCTGCCATAACAAAGGGAGAAAATGGAAGTTAAAGCATAAGAGGACCAGTAACATGCTGGGAAATAAAACCTCCTTCACCCAACTACTGTCACAACACCAAGAAAAAAAAAAAAGACTAGGAGATGAAATAACTAGAAATAATAGTAGTCATTTAAAGTGATGAGCATTAAATTGCCTGAATTGTATTATTTTTAAAATGAAAATTATAGCACCATCGCTTCTCGGCCTTTTGGCTAAGATCAAGTGAAAATTATAGCACCATTTCTAAGTCATCAACAATGATAGGAAATGAGCATTACAGTTTCAATACATCTCAGGCATCATATAAAATACATCTGGTGTGGTACTCATTTAATCTTCGTAAGATCAAATACAGCAAATATCTCTCAAAAGACCAGTGATGTAGAAAATCTTGAGATTCCACCTCACTCCAGGAAGAATGGCAATTATCAAGAAATCGACCAATAACAAATGTTAGTTGGGGCTGTGGGGAAAAAGGAACCCAACTTCACTATTGGTGGGAGTACAGACACGCAACTACTGTGGAAATCAATGTGGAGACCTGTCAAAAAACTAGGACTAGAGGATACATTGGATCCAGCTATTTACTATCTTGGTATCATCCTAAAAAACTTAAAAGCATCATACCACAACAATATATGCACACCCATGCTTATAGCAGCACAGTTCGTAATAGCTAAATGTTGGAAACAGCTCAAATGCCAACTAATCAATGAATGGATAAAGAAAGAAGAAAATGCTCAGATGGTAAAGGGGACTAGGTAGGGGTAAGGGGAAAGAAGGAAGGAAAAAGAAAAAAGAGAATAGAAAGGAAAAGTGGAAACAAAGCCTTTGTAAATAAGGGAGGAGGGGCTAAAGGGAGGGGAGGAAATTGGAAAAAAGAAGAATCAAGATATACCATGTACAGGTACAACATCCCTGTAATGAATGTGATTATGTATATCTAAAATGTGCCGATAAAATTTAAAAAAAATTTTTTTTTGGTACTGAGAATCTAACTCACAATCTCACATTTGTCAGGCAGGCACTGTGCCACTGAGCTATATCCCCGGTCAATAAAATTAATTTAAAAAAAATACAGCAGGTAGTAGCATTTAGATTAAATCTCCAAAAACCTATTGGAAGACACAGATTCCTAGGTAACAGGTATTACAATGATGTCTTAAGAAAAAGATATAATAAGAATCATATATATATATATTTTTATCTTTTGTTTTTAAACTTAGTTCATCAGTAAATTTGCCTAACTGTATGATTCCCCAAAGTATATAGGCATTTGTAATTTAAGCAGAAACAATGGTTCAAACATCTGTTGAAGTCCCAATATTATAATCTCGATAGTAATTTTTTCTAATATCGTAATCCAAGTGTTATACATGGCAATCCAATTATTGTAATCCTTTTTCCAGTCCACTTTGTAGTTCAGAAAGTTTTATTTATAACCCCATAGAAACATTATTGGAATTCCAGAGAGTTAAATACAATCTACTACCTCCAATGCAGCCCACAGTGAAAGTAAATACGCTAAGACATATTCAAAGTTATGGGTGGCCAAGGGCTCCTAGGTCCAATCCAAGTGAGGATGTGTGGACAAAGGCCTTGATAGAAGGCCTTTCCCGGAATTTATTATCTCATTAAGAAGGGAGTGGTTTAAAGATGAGTGACAGTGAAGATGGTGAGAATTACATAACTTGAGCTGACTAGCCAGGTGAGGAGAAAAGCATCTTTGCAAAATGCAGAGAGAAAAATATGCAAAAGAACCAGTCTGCATAACTCAACTGGGGTAGCATATGAATGGTTTTGGAGGCTGTTGCTTCAGTTTCTGCTAGTAAACTTCTGTGGTCTGGGGAGTCATAGTCTCTTACTTTGAGGCTCATACTCAGCTGCCATTCCTGAAGCTGAGCAGCTCCGCCATCCTGCTATGTTCATCTGTTTAACCGGGAACACAATGAGAGGAAACAGGAAAATGTCGGTTGGCCTTAACGATTACATATCAGTACCTCAGGTAGCCTTATCCGCATTGCTTAGAGCCAATTGAAGGGAGAAGGAAACAGCATAGCCAGTTCTGGACGTATCAGTGCATGGAAACAAGACTTGATTTAACCAATTCTGAAGCAACTGTTCTGCATAAGGGAGCTGCTCAAATTGTCTCCTATAAATATCGTTTGGGAAAACTATACAATGGTTCAAACATGGTTTGGGGAAAATATAAGAAAAGAAACAATGAATGAAATGACCCCAGTCTCCTGTAGTTCTTTCTCTAAGAATCAGCAACCAGAAACAAATTTTGGAAGACATTAGTCTTTATGTTTTAAAGAAATATTTCATGGACATTAGCTCTCAGATCTCTAGCAAAAGAACATATATTCTCTGCCAGGGTCCTTTCACTTTTTATCCTTTTTAATATTCAGTTTATCAATGCTATTTAATAAAGGTCATCAATATCATTTCATCAGTGTTAGTTAGGCAAATGAACAGTCTAAGAAGTTAACCTGTGCAAGGATTAGTGAGTGAGAGTCAAAATGTACGTGCAGGATGCCATGCTTCTGTGAATAATAAGGCAAAGTTTTAGAGTGACAAAAACTTACTTTAACGCTTGAGGTACTCTTTGAAATGGTTTTGAACTCACATGAATGCATTACTAATCATCAGTTGAAAATTTGTAATGCAGCATTTCTCCCTTTACACAGATAAGTATAAAAATATGGAACATACCTATTGCACACACCAGACAAGTAACACATTTCATGCACCTAACAGGATTATTTTAAGATTGACAACTCAGAGGGCACATATCCTCCTAGCCTACCTGAACATTATGTTAGCAGGTGACAGAAATCTAAGAAGGAGCTAACAGGCAGACCTGGAGCATGAAACACATTTCTGCAGTCACACTCTGAGTCACAAGCTTTCTTATGAGTGAGTCCTAGTATATATAATGCCTACAAATAATGATGTTGGAATTTCATTCCAGGATAATTCAATTTATTTCAGAGCTGTTTACTATAATGAACACTTTTGTGCATTTAAACATTCCTGTTGCATTTTATGGTTCTATAGGGAGGAAAAGGAGGCTCAAATTCAAATGGGATCTGGACCTTACAACAAGAAGGTCTTATGTCTGCAAAAAATGTAACAGCAACAAAAATTAGGATTCTTATGAAATCTGAAAGGAATAACACAGGAAAGATACAGATTTACTGTTACCAAAGGTCAAATATTAATTATCTTTTCAGGTTCCATCATCTTTTAGTTACAGTATCAAGGATTAATTTTTAAATTTTTCCCCAAAGTAACACTGGAACAAAAAGCATGATCGTGGAATTAAAAGACTTTAAATTAACCTTATGTTTTTCTTTATGATTCACACATACGCAATTCAATATTTAAAACTTTTTTCAACCACGTAAGCAAGCAAAATGTTTCTAACAGTCGCTAAATTCCCAATCTGGTCTATTTAATCCTTAATGCAATTACAGTGGTGCTTAGCAACTAAATAGAATGTGTATGAGCTGATTTTGAACTAAGACACATTTTTATTATTTTCCTATAAACCTATTTCTACAAGCAATTGAAATATAATCAGGAGTTAGTTGTGTACTCTTTTAATTATTTTTTAAGGACACGGGTTTCATATCAGGGGAGATTTTATTCCTAACACTGAAATGTAATAACAATAAGCTATTAGCAAGGTTCCTGCCCTTCTTGAGTTTTTTCCTTTATTCTTATACTGGAACACAAATATGTAAGAGAGTGATAACTGCTATGAAGAAAATAAAGTAATGTAAGAGGTGAGAAAAGCAATGGTAGTTAAGAGGTTTCTCTAACTCAGCAATTTAAGCTTCAAGAAAGAAGACACTGAAACGGTGCTTAACCCAGCAGAAAGGACCTTTACCTGCTACTGTTTCAGACGGATGCTTCCACCACGCATCACTGATCTATAGCTTTCTAGCCAATGACCAATCTCATGGGTGAAGCTAAAATGTGCAAATAAAACAACTTCACATGAATAGTGAAAGTGTGCCCCAAAAGTGCAATTGGAAGATGGATGCAGGATTGCTTAGTAGTGGAGGATCCAACACCATAACTAACATATCTGCTGCAAGACTTTATGTTCTTCTTTCACATCTATAGTTGTTCTTAATCTGCAAGCCAAGATAGGCCTCTGGACCTAGACTGAACTGGCTCTTAATCAACATCAGGCATAATAACCTACTTCCCATGACCTTTCATTGGGCGGAGAGGTATTTCCTTGGTAATAGTTTTATCCTCAATTTTCACCTGACAAATTTCATACATCATGCAAGAAAGAAAACCATCAGAAAATAAGGGAAAACAAAAGGCCTAATGTTTGCCATTTCATCCAATGAAACGTTCCAAAGAATATGTGTTTCATTTACAAGATTTCAGCGCAAATAAACTACAGAAAGTGAGTCCTATAACCCGTGCCTGGTTAACTCTTCTTTGGAGCCAAACTTGAAATTATTTACAACATACCACTGATTAAATTCCTATTCATATTGGTAAATCTTTGACCGGGTCATAGAGAGGAGTTTTTTTTTT